>OZ012741.1:364336191-364531191 GCA_963859935.3 Lathyrus sativus
GCTTCATCATCGCTTTCTTGGGCAGCACATTCAAAGATGATCCGGTGTCGACCAATACATGCGACATTACTGATCCTCTACACTCGACAGATATGTGCAGCGCCATATTATGATCTCTCCCTTTCGGGGTCAAATAGAAGTCGGTAAAGCCCAAGCTGTGGCCTGCATTCACATGTGCCAACACTCCTTCCAGCTGATTTACAGAGACGTCTTGGGGTACAAAGGAAGTATCCAGGACTTTCAACAAAGCATTTCTGTGAGCTTCCGAACACAAGAGCAATGACAAGATGGATATTTTGGACGGTGTTTGTTGCATATGCTCCACAATTTTATAATCACTTTTCCGAATCAAGCGCATGAACTCTTCTACATCTTTCGATGCTGCTTCTTTTTCGCTTGCTTGTACTGGGATATTCTCAACCATCTTCCCCTTTCCTTTTGCTAGTCTTTCGGCTTCCACTTCAGGCGATATAAAGATCCTACCACTCCTTGTCATACCTCCTGAACCAACAACATTATCCACAGTCTCGGCTGGCTGCTTATTAACATCAATCTTTATCCCGTCACAATACACCTCCAACCCATATGACCATGGGACTGCTTTCGTGTTCTCGTACGGGATCGGCCCGGCCTTAGTTATGGTGATCGGTGGTCGCTGAGCTGGTGCTGCAATAGTGATTGTCTTTCGAGGAATCGTTACAGTGGCCACATCACTCTGATCATCTGCTACTGCCCCTGCGGGCTCTTCAATTGCTGCTCGGTCAAACTGCAATGTGCCTCCATCAATTAAAGCCTGAATGCCTTTCTTCAAATCATCACACCCCCCAGCCAGGGTCCAGCATTCTAAGCAATACTCGTCACATCCTGGATACACACCCCCTTTCAACAATCTGCTTTTTATCTCGCTCAAAGGCGTCTTCAAATCGTCGACATTCGTGATCAGATTCAAACCTTCCTCAGTTAGAATGGCGTTCGCCCCATGATTAGGCATGGGTTTCTGCACTATGTTCGGACCTGCCGTTCCGAAATTAATAGTCTTGTTGTCCAAAAGATCCTGCACAACGTGCTTAAAAGCATGGCAACCCGCTATATCGTGGCCCGGAGCTCCAGAATGAAACTCACAGTGCCTGCTTGCATCATAACCAAACGGGGGGGTTCCCGTTATCGGTGCCAGAGTTCTCTTCTCTACCAGGTTCAATCCCAACAATGTCTGCAATAAATCAGCATATGTCGTGGGAGGCTTCTCAAACACTCTTCTTGGTTTACCACCCTGGAATCTTCGTTGAGCCTGCTGTGCCCCCTGCTGAGGCTGCTGCTGCATTGGCTGCTGCTGAGACGGTTGTTGTTGCTGAAGTGGTTGTTGCTGGTACGGGATAGTAACACTCGCCACCTGCTGCGGCTGATGATATTGGTTTCATCCCCTGCCTCGGCCTCGGCCTCGGCCTCCAAATACTGCGCTGGCCTCGCCCTGACGGCGCCCACCAAAAGCCCTCTTATTACTGCCAGATGCAGTTGATTCCTCAGCCTGGAACTTCCCTTGCTTAATGTTGCGTTCAATCTTTTCTCCCATCAGAATTAGGTCCGAAAAACTGGCCAGAGATGTGTGAAACAACATGTCATGAAACAAGCCTGTGAATGTGCCGACGAACATGTCATTCATTTCCTTATCTTCTACAGGAGGACGGACCCTGGCAGCCATATCGCGCCACCTTTGCGCGTACTCTTTAAAGCTCTCTCCCTTCTTCTGCGACAGCCCCGCCAATTGGACCCGATTGGGCGCCAAATCGCTATTATACTTGTAGTGAGCTACAAATGCCTCTGCCAATTGCTTCCATGTCTTGATATTGGTTGGCTCCAACCCCATATACCACTCTAGGGAAGGACCCGACAGACTATCTTGAAAGAAATGCATTAGCATTCTTTCATCAGTTGAGTATGCAGACATCTTTCTGTAATAGGCTCGCACATGCACTTTCGGACATGTGTCCCCTTTATACTTATCAAACGCAGGAGCTTTGAATTTGATTGGCACCCTCAAGCCAGGTACCAGACCCATTGTTGCCATGTCCAAGCCCACAGCACTTTGGTTCAGGACCCCCCTCATCTGCTCTTCCAGCATTCTGATCTTCTGGGAGTCATCCATCGGGCCTTCGAAACCTCCGCCGGAGAAAGCGTCCTCCTGCTGATCTTCTTGCCACATACCATTCCCAGCTCCATACCCATCATATCCATTATTTCGGCCAGCTCTAATCTGATTCATCCCCGGACCTCGGCCTCTGTTGTCGTACCCTTGAACACCTCCAGCAGGCCCAAAAGCCATGAACCCAACGACGTTTCCATTTCCAAAACCTCTGTAGCCCTGATTGGCCACACCATAACCATCTTGCCCAAAGCCTTGAGCATTGAAACCATATTTCCCAGCATTATCGAATCCCTGATCATTGAACCCGAATCCAGCATTGCCAAAGCCGTTGCCTCCCATATTATCTCCCAAGTTGACATCACCAAGCCCAACGTTATGGACAGCAGTCTCATTCCCAACTCCGACGTTACCATTCACAGTAGCGGTAGCGTTGTTGACATTAGCAGCAGGCATGTTGACTACAGGTGGAGCCACTGGCGTGGGAGTGCCGTCTCCATGAACAGTATCGACCCGTACGGACTGATGATCCTCATTACCGTGACCAGCATTCCGGGCCAACAGAGGTTGGACCATGGCTTGCAAATTTTCCTGACCTTTTGCAATAGCTTCCATGGTCTGCATAAAGAGAGCGAGCTTCTCGCGCACATCTTGCATCTCGTTCTGCATTTGATCCATGATTCTTCGACAGTTGGTGCGGGTAGAATAGCGGTGCGGGTGCTGATCTGCAATCCTGGAAAGTACCTGTAGCAGAGCAGGAAATAAGACAACCTTCAATGATTACCTGTAATGCAATATGAATATGAATGCAATGCAATATGTGTCTGTGCATTAGGGAAATTCATTCCCCGATTCTATAAATATCGGAGCTGAATCACAGAAAGCCTCATATATTGCTGAGAAACCAATAAACCAAGAATACAATATCACTGAGAGTGCAATAAGAAGGCATGACCTCAACCAACAATCCTGGTGATGGTCAGCACTATGCAAGTAAAGCATACAAGCTACTACATGAAATGATCAAATCCTCCCATAAGTCTGATACTCCTCTAGCAACTTCTTGGTCTCCGGATGACTGGGTCGAGCAAGCAGCCCTTCAACGAGTTGGTTCCTTTTCTTAAGAACACGGCGTACGTCTTCAGCAGTTTCTTCCCATGCCCCATCTCCGAAGCGATCTTCTAGTTTACGCTTCTGAGACACAGCTTCATCTCTGCCTTTGATGGCCTTGTTTAGTGCGTTCTGGAGACTATACCAGGTCATCACCTCTTCCTCACACTTCTTGATGCTGGACTTCAACTGCTCTTCGAGGTCGGAGATTTGCTGCTTCAACTTATCCTCCCTCTTCTTATTGTTGGTGAGCGTGGCATTCCAGGTCTTATTGCAAGAAGAGATCTCTCGGTGAGCGATGTCAAGCGCTTTCTTCTTGGATTCAAGCATGTCATGGGAGCTTCTGAACTCTTGCCCCAGACGTTCGCGTTTCCTTTTCTCCTCAGTCAACTCAGCTCCTAATCTGTTCATTAGCTCAATCTGCTGTTGGAAAGCATGGACGGCCTTGTTTTTCTCGCTGCGTATCTGGGCTAGCTCCTGCTCTAACCCTTCGTTGATCTTCAACAAGGCTTCTTTTTCTCTCACAACCTGCTCATAGGCTTCCCTAGAAACAGTAGTTGGCTCCGCTACCGGAATAGGAACAAGAATTGGTGCATCTGGAAATGGCATCCTCAACTGACTGGCTCTCTCCTGAATCCAAACTCTATAAGGTGCATAGGCCTGACAGTCATTCTTTCCTAACAACGGCTTCCCTCTTCGGTTAATGCGCGTCCAAGCATGTTGCAACTTGGCCAATAACTCCCCCTTCACATCTCCAGTGAAGTACAGAGATTCCTGTACTTCTTCCTCTTTTGGCGGGTTCTTCAGGGCATATCCGAACTGACGGACGAACAAAGAAGGGTTGTAATTGATACACCCTTTTCTTCCTATCAGCGGAACATTAGGGTAACCAGAACAACTGAAGATAAGCTCGGATCCCAGCAGATCTCTATCAAACCAATCAACGTCTTCAGAAGTTAACCTCATCATATGCTCTGGCCAGTCGGGCGTAATTGCATTATCCATGAAAGGTCCCCTCGATGGAAAATGGCTCTTGAACCACATATACAGCAAAGGTACGCAACAGGAGACATTCTTGCCTCTCCTGTTTTCATTCCTGTAGTGCATCGAATGGTAAAAGTCCCCGATCAGTGTTGGTACTGGGTTACCGGCGGCAAATAGATGAAACGCATCCATGTCCACGAAGTTTGGGAAGTTAGGGAACAGCACTATCCCATAAATGCAGAGGGCCAAAATAGCGTTAAAGACCACCCAACACCCATTCTTGGCGTACTCTTGAGCCTTACCAACCAGAAACTGAAGAGAAAAACCCGGAACCCCTCGCCACGCAGTCATCAACAAGTCAGAAGCATTCATATGCAAGGCTTTGTCTAAATCCTCCAAATTGGGCTCAGCGGCTGAGTGAATAAAAGGAACTGCATTCTGAACTGGCAGCTCAGTAAACTCTACATACTCCTCCATGGTGGGCCCCAAGATAAAGTCCGCAAACGTGAAGCATCTCAAAGCCGGGTCATAGAATTGCATTAAGGTGTACAGCCCATTCAATTCATCCTCAGTAGACCTACGCACTAAACCCAACAACCGTCCGTAACTCTGCCTGAAGCTTCTACGGACATCCTCATTCGTAAGAGAAATCAGACCCAGGAGTGGAGTAATATCGGGGACAGGTAGCTTATACGCAACGGTCATCCTCAAACCAGCCATGATCATATACTCAGAAGTCCCGACACTAGAACCGGGGGAATGCAAATGCACCTGCAGCACAGACACACGTTAGTGGGATGCAATGATAATGGGTATGCAAACAATGCAATGCAAATAACATGCAACAGGGACCAACTGCCATAGCTGAATAGCCTGAACCATAACAAGAAGTCTCAGATAGACCCTCTAGAAATCCTCAAACCCTGGTCTCGGATAGACCTATAATAAAGCTCCAACAACGGTCTCTGACAGACCTCAAACCATAACTCAGACTGGTCTCTGGTAGACCTCAAATCATATCTCCAAATGGTCTCTGACGGACCTCAGAACTGTCCAACTGGTCTCTGACAGACCTCATAACACATCTCCAAATGGTCTCTGAAAGACCTCATAACTCTCCATAAATACCCAGGATCTCTGATCAAGAAATAACCGGTAGTCTGAAAGTCTAGTTACCTGCATAACCCCAAACCCTCTCACAGGTGGATGTCCTAGTAACTGACAAAGGTATGGCATCCTATGCGGTCGTTGGCGTCACAGACTTTCAGGGTTGACGATACGATTCCCAGAAGGAGTGGCATCATCAAATCCTGAAGGGGCCTTGTTGCACCCTAAAATTTGCTCAACCTTATTCACTTGGTTTATGTTTCAATATCATTAGCATTTGCATATAGAGTCATGTACATAGACTAACCATCTGCATAACATAGCATGGCAAGTCATTCAACAGGGGGATCAAGCATTATTCTCATCTCTAAAGGCCTATCCAGAGGTTATTATCCTAATTCAATCTCATTCAAGTCATCAAGAAAGAATGTGAAAGCAGGGAGTTCAGTGGATCAAGCACTAAGTATATCTCCTAACTGAGGGTGTCTGAGGATCAACAAGGGAATTATGAGTTGTGAATTGAGAGTATGGGGAGTATCTAGACATCCTGGAGGACTTAGAAAGTCATTTGGAGAAGACAACAAGTCATTGGTATGATCACAAGAATTGCAGTTGAAGACAGTCAACTAGGGTTTCATCTGGGTCAACCTAGGTCAACCCTAGGTCAATTGACTGATTGAAAGGCATTAAGGGCTATTGGAGAGATGTGGGGTTCATCATTTGACATGGAGAACAAGGATATGTTGTTATGCTAAGAAGAATTCAAGAGAAATCAAGGAGAAGAGGAGTTTCTAAATTAGGGTTTCTATGTAAAATCCCCTAGTTTAGGTCAAATTTCCAAGCAAGATAAGTCAAAATGCAAGCTTCAAATGGCTTCTTGGTCAACATGAAACTTGTAGAGGATCCCAAGACCTTTAATTTGAGTGGTGGAAGACATCAAGGAGATTTATAGAACTCAAGTTATGGTCCTTGCAAGTTACAGGTCATCTGAGGTATCTGAAATTTTGTCTGTGAAAGTGACTTGACTTCCAAGCAACCTTTACCCCTCAAGGAGATTTCAAATGAATTTCTGGTCAACATAAGAATTGTTCCTCATTGTCTTAGCTTTCTAGAATGGTATAGTATGCCTTCATATGATGTGTGGAACTCAACTTATGGCCTTGGCAAGCAAAGGGTATTTTGGTCATTTGTGAATTACAGGTCATTTTAACCTATGTCCAAAACTCATACAAGGAGGCCTCAAATGGAAACACTTACAACATCAAACTTGCTCCAAATGACATTTTGAGTCTATAAAAGTGACCATGAGAGATTGGAAAAGTTCATAGCACAAGGTTTCAAAATTGTTGAATTTAATGAAGAAAAATGGCTTAAAAAATGAGATTTTTCATATATTGACCAAATGATGCAAAATTATAGGTCATTTTGAATGGAAAGGGCATTTTAAAGACATTGGCTAAAGTGGAATTTTGAGTTTAGTTCATGATTTGTGAGTTATCCATGGTTGCTTGAATTGAAAGTAACATAATCCAAATTGAAAGGGAAAAGTGTAAGGGAAACTTCTCCAAGTTTCTAGGAGGTTCTAATGCAACCTATATATTCATGCAAGCTGGTTCATGCAAGGGTTGGTGCTCCCATTTGTTCAAAAACCTCAATTTTCATCCATTTTCTCATTCTTGCATAAACTACTCAAACTCCCTCAAATCTTGATCATTTTGCAAAATTCTTGATCCCATCATTCTCTACAATCATCATATAACCAGTTTCAAGCAAGATCCAGTGGAAATAGTTCCAAATTCGTGTGTTGTAAGTTCATTCTCAAAAGTGCAAGAAGAATCCATTACAAGAATTCAGAGTGTTTGGGCAAGAGTAGATGCATACAGAATCAAGATCCAAGCACATTGATCAAGTTTAAGACATTGCTGAGCTCGAAGTGAAGGATTCATCATTCTGTTTTCAAGATTATACCAGGTACATTCTCCATTCAAATTGGCCTGATTTAGTTAGCATGACATAGGTTTGTTAGGATAATAGTGACCTAGGTGGTTAGAGGAGTAATCCTGAAGCTTTTAGTGTGAATTGATGAAGATTCTTGCATGAGCCATAAAGCTGTTTTGATCCATAACTAGGAGATTAGTGAGTGATAGCTCATTTGGATTAGTGTAGCATGATCAGTGATGCTTGATGAGTGTTCTGTTAGCAAGAAATTAGGGTTTAGTGAAGGTCAGAATTGAGGCAGCCATGGAAGGGAAGCTATCGTGTTTAGTGATTGGGCGAAGTTTAGCAAGAACTGATGATGTAGTTGCGTTCTACGTAGAAAATGAAGCAAGTTTGGTGTTTGTAGTTTTGATTTTCATGAGGAGATGAGGGAGAACCGAGTGCTTGAAGATGGAATCGTGCATGGGGGATATCTGAAACCCTAGGGAGTCCAAGGTTGATGATGACTCCAACACCGTAGGATGCACGTTTGACCTTGGACTGGAGTGTGGCATCGGACGGTCCACGCGTAGCCTGAGTTTTGGTGGGAAGTTTCAAAATTTAAAACGCACCGTTTCACTAATTGGGGGGATTGGGCTCAGACAGCTATTCGCACCCCCCAATTTAGTAAGCCCAACGCGCTGAACTTGGGTTTCCTGCTATTCTCACCCCCTTCAACTATTTCTTTATATTTTCTTTTTATTTTCTTTTCATTTTTCATTCATTTTTAAAAATTCATAATAAATAGAAAAATCATTATTTTTAATTCATTCTTTTTGCATATTTTTCTTTAGGATGCCTAGAAAATTATAAAAAATAAAAATTGCATTTTATTTTTTATTTGATATTTTTCCCATATTTTCTAAATAAATAACATTTTAATGGTTTCATTTCATACATGATTTTGTTATTTTTTGTTCTATTAATTGCTTCAATATTTTTCATCCATTCTTTTTAGGTTGTTTAGGTTAGACATTAAACTTGTAGATGCAATTTAGTTCCCATTTTTAGAAATTAATTTTAGGTGCTTAGTGTAGGTGTGAATAGCATGAACAAACTAGGGTTTTTTAGGTGATGACTTAGGAGAATCAATTCTTTTCCCTTAGGACTTAGGGTTTGACTAGTTTAGTTATGGGACTATAGGGGCTATGGGTAGTTTTTAGACCCCTTAGAAAAATTCAGGACTCCCCTACTGCTATTAATATATTGTATATCTGATTGACTGGTGTGGTGTGCCCTCTGGGGATTATTGCTTGCTTGTGTGGGTATTGGGATTGTCTGGGGACTTGGGAGGGCTGAAGACTTGAGGAGATGAAGACCATTGGAGATCCAGAGATTGAAGATCAACTGCCAGAGTTGGAGAGGAGGTTCTTGCTAGCAGCTGCTGAGGAGACTAGGGTTTAGGAGCTAGGCAGAGCTCTAGATTAGAAAGCTTGCTTCTCAAACATAGATGGCTTTGTTTGCCTCTATCCTTTCTCTATGATTCAAAGTCTCTTTCAAATATCCACCTCCTTCCTTTGGAAGGATCAGTGAATGTATTTGAAAGATAGAACTTTTGAGAGAAAACTTTTTGTTTAATGTTAACAGTTGATGAACCACCCTTGGTAGGTAATTAACTGTCTAACATTCATACACTTCATCTGGTTGGCTGATGTTCATCCTGGAGCCTGAGACTTGAAGAAAAGCCATTGCAAATAGAAGACTGATGATCAAAGCCCTTACCTGAAGATCATGAAGATGGAGATTGATGCTTGTTGAAGCCCATAAATGATTGGAGATTACTTGAAGCCAGATGTTGATTCAGAGCTGCTGATGCTGTTTCTTTTGCTGTTGTATTTCATTGCTGATGTATTGATTGGTTTTCCGGACTGTATTGTTTGCTGTTTACCCTGTTGGGTTGAAAGTGAAGTCTGTTCACTTTTGCCTATTGTTTTCCAGGTTCGAGGTTGAGTGGGACTCCCTTGCCTCGCTTGTATTGTTGCATCCATGCATTTTACTATTTTACTGTATATATCTGATATTGTTTCTGTTTCTGCCTATCCCTTAGGATCTCTGTTTCTCTCTGCGCAAGAGAGGAGCATGATAGACACTAGGTCTTAACCCATGCATGATAACATTAGGCTAGTTTGTTTCCCTTCGCAACCGTAGGTTAGAGTTCTGTCTCTTTCTTTCTCAAAACAAACAGAAAAACACAATAAAGATTTCAAACACAATAAAAGACACTTCTTCCGTAAAAGAAGGTGAACTCATCAAGACGTCATTTTTTGTCCGCTGGGACTGTTAATCAGAAAAACCTTTTTCAGAAGGAATAAAACCAACCAAGACAGACTTGTGTCGTACGTAGCCCGAACTACGTTTGCTCTGATCTTCCATGCTGTGTGGAAGTATGTAGGCATAGGATGCGATATCCTAGCGAGCAACCTTCCCCTCCTTTCCCGTAGGTAGGCGAACTACGTTGACTTTGATTTCTCGTTCCAGACGGGAATACGTAGGCATAAAGTGCGATACTTTGCCGAGTCATTTTATTTTCATTTTATTTTCTTTTTTAACCCTAACCTATAGAGTAGATAGAATAACAATCCATACCCGAAAACAAGCGTGGATCCCGTCGAGTACGACGGACGTGAGGGGTGCTAATACCTTCCCCTTGCGTAACCGACTCCCGAATCCAGGTTTTGGTTGCGACGACCATACCTTTCCCGTGTTGTGCGAGGTTTACTCTGAGCGTTTCCGTTCCCTCCCGTGGGATAAATAACGCACGATGGCGACTCTTCTGTTCAGCCGGCATCGATTTTCGCAGTAGCGACAGCTGGCGACTCTGCTGGGGATCCAACGTCCCCCGGCTGCTAAGGACTGCGATAGTTCTTATGCATTTGGGATCCAACGTCCCTTAAGAGAGTCAATCCTAACGCTTGTTTTCCCGTCGAGGATTTTGTATGGATTTATATTTCTGACCTTTATTTTCAGCATTATGTATATTGTTTATTATTGCTGTATTGGGGGGTGACGGGTGTTCTGATATTGAGAGATAAGCCGGACCTGGGCTTGAGTGCACCTAGAATTAGAGTAGAAAGTAGTGGGCGCGTGCTGGCTTTGCTTGCATTAGTGTCTCATGAAATCTACACTCGGACGAGGTTCTTCTGGTTGGCTTCTTTTTCTACCCTTTGGGTCGAAGGGGTTGTTGGTCAGCTGAATTGTCGACTCCGGGAACCGATCACTTGGAAGTCGGCTAAGTGAGGCCTCTTCAGGATTTGATGATGCCACTCCTTCTGGGAATCGTATCATCAACCCTGAAAGTCTGTGACGCCGACGACCGCATAGGATGCCATACCTTTGTCAGTTACTAGGACATCCACATGTGAGAGGGTTTGGGGTTATGCAGGTAACTAGACCTTCAGACTACCGGTTATTTCTTGATCAGAGATCCTGGGTATTTATGGAGAGTTAGGAGGTCTGTCAGAGACCATTTGGAGATGTGTTCTGAGGTCTGTCAGAGACCAGTTGGAGTGTTTTGAGGTCTGTCAAAGACCAATTGGAGATGTGTTCTGAGGTCTGTCAGAGACCAGTTGGAGTGTTCTGAGGTCTGTCAAAGACCAATTGGAGATGTGATTTGAGGTCTGCCAGAGCCCAGTGGGAGTTATGGTTTGAGGTCTGTCAGAGACCAGTATCGGAGCTTTGTTTTAGGTCTATCTGAGACCAGGGTTTGATGACTTCTGGATGGTCTATCTGAGACCTTTCTTGATTGGGTTCAGGCTATTCAGCTACAGCTTTGGTCCCTGTTGCATGTTACTTGCATTGCATTGCCTGCATATCCATTACCACTTGCATTTCACTAACGTGTGTCTGTGCTGCAGGTGCATTTGCATATTCCCCGGTTCTAGTGCCCAGACTTCTGAGTATTGACTATGGCTAGTTTGAGGAAGACAGTTGCGTATAAGCTGCCTTCACCTGATATGACTTCTTTACTTGGTCTGATATCTCTTGCCGATGAGGAGGTTAGGAGAAGCTTCAGAATGAATCATGGGAGATTACTGAGATTAGTCTGCAAGCCCACTGCTGATGAGATGAACGGGCTATACACCTTGATGCAGTTCTATGACCCCGCATTGAGATGTTTTATGTTTGCTGATTTCATTCTAGGGCCTACCATTGAGGAATATGTGGAGTTTACTGAGCTTCCCGTGCAGAACAAGGTTCCCTTTATTCACTCTGCTGCTGAGCCCAAGTTGGAGGACTTAGCCAAAGCCTTGCATATGAACGCTGCTGAGTTGTTAGTGACTTCTTGGCTCGGGGTTCCCGGTTTCTCTCTGGATTTTCTGGTTGGCAAGGCTTAAGAGTACGCCAAGAACGGTTGTTGGGTGGTTTTCAATGCTATTTTGGCTTTATGCATTTATGGAATTGTGCTGTTCCCTAACTTGCCCAACTTTGTAGATCTGGATGCTTTCTATCTGTTTGCTGCAGGCAACCCAGTGCCAACGTTGATCGGAGACTTCTACCACTCATTGCACTACAAGAACGAAAACCGAAGGGGAAAAGTTGTTTACTGCTGTGCTCCTCTAGTAAATATGTGGTTCAAAAGTCATCTCCCCATGAAGGGACCATTTGTGGACAGTGCAACCACTGCTAGCTGGTCTGAACGCCTGATGAGGCTATATTCCGAAGACGTTGTGTGGTTTGATCGAGACCTGTTGGGATCTGAGCTCATCTTCAGCTGTTCTGGGTACCCTAATGTGCCGCTGATAGGAAGAAAAGGGTGTATCAATTACAACCCTTCTCTATTCATTCGTCAGTTCGGATATGCACTGAAGAATCCACCTCAGGAGGAAGAAGTACGGGAATCTCTGTACTTCACAGGTGACGTGAAGGGGGAGTTATTAGCTAAGTTGCAACATGCCTGGACACGTATTAACCGCAAAGGGAAGCCACTGTTAGGTAAGAATGATTGCCAGGCTTATGAACCTTACAGGGTTTGGATCCAGGAAAGAGCAAGTCAGTTATTAATGCCATTTCCAGCTGCACCCGTCACTGCTCCCGTCCCGGCAGAAGAGCCAACTACTGTTTCTAGGGAGGTCTACGAGCAAGTTGTGAAGGAAAAGGAAGCCTTGTTGAAGATCAACGAGGGGTTAGAGCAAGAGCTAGCTCAAGTACGCAGTGAGAAAAACAAGGTCGTATATGCTTTCCAACAACAAATCGAGCTGTTAAACAGGTTAGGGGCTGAGTTGACTGAGGAAAAGAAAAAGCGTGAACGTCTGGGGCAAGAGTTCAGAAGCTCCCATGACATGCTGGAAGCCAAAAAGAAGGCGCTTGACGCAGCACACCGAGAAATCTCCTCTTGCAATAAGACTTGGAATGCTACTCTCACCAACAATAAGATGAGAGAAGATAAGCTGAAGCAGCAAATCTCCGACCTCGAAGAAAAGTTGAAGTCCAGCATCAAGAAGTGTGAGGAAGAAGTGATGACCCGGTATAGTGTCCAGCATGCACTGAACAAGGCAATCAAATCCAGAGATGAAGCGGTGTCTCAGAAGCGAAAGCTAGAAGATTGCTTCGGAGAAGCAACATGGGAAGAAACTGCTGAAGACGTGCGCCGTGTTCTTAAGAAGAGAAACCAACTTGTTGAAGGGCTGCTTGATCGACCAAGCCATCCAGAGACCAAGAAGTTGATAGAAGAGTACCAGACTTTTGGGAGGATTTGATCATTTCATATAGTAACTTGTATGCTTTATTTGCATAGTGCTGACCATCACCAGGATTGTTGGTTGAGGTCATGCCTTCTTTGTACTCTCAGTGATATTGTACTCTGGGCTTATTGATTTTCCCGGCAATATATGAGGCTTTCTATGATTCAGCTCCGATATTCCTATTGTCAGCACTGTCACCGCACTGGCACCTTCACACTAGAACTGGGGGAATAAATTTCCCTAATGCACAGACACATTGCATTGCATTCATATTCATATTGCATTACAGGTAATCTTTGAATAAGTGTCTTATATCCTGCTTTGTACCAGGTACTTTCCAGGATTGCAGATCAGCACCCGCACCGCTATTCTACCCGCACCAACTGTCGAAGAATCATGGATCAAATGCAGAACGAGATGCAAGATGTGCGCGAGAAGCTCGCTCTCTTCATGCAGACCATGGAAGCTATTGCAAAAGGGCAGGAGAATTTGCAGGCCATGGTCCAGCCTCTGTTGGCTCGAAATGCTGGTCATGGTAACGAAGATCATCAGTCTGTACGGGTCGATACTGTTCATGGAGACGGCACTCCCACGCCAGTGGCTCCACCTGTAGTCAATATACCTGCTGCTAATGTCAACCACGCTACCGCTGCTGTGAATGGTAACGTCGGAGTTGGGAATGAGACTGCTGTCCATAACGTTGGGCTGGGTGATGTCAATTTGAGAGATAATACGGGAGGCAACGGCTTTGTCAATACTGGATTCGGGTTCAACGATCAAGGATTCGATAACACTGGGAAGTATGGCTTTAATGCTCAAGGCTTTGGGCAGGACGGTTATGGCGCGACCAACCAGGGTTACGGAGGCTTTGGAAACGGAAACGGCGCGGGGTTTATGGATTTTGGTCCTACTGGGGGAGTTCAAGGGTACGGCAACAGAGGCCGAGGTCCGGGGATGAATCAGGTCAGAGCTGGACGTAATAATGGATATGATGGGTATGGGGCTGGAAATGGTATGTGGCAAGAAGATCAGCAGGAGGACGCTTTCTCCGGCGGAGGTTTCGAAGGGCCGATGGATGACTCCCAGAAGATCAGAATGCTGGAAGAGCAGATGAGGGGAGTCCTGAACCAAAGTGTTGTGGGTTTGGACATGGCAACAATGGGTCTGGTACCTGGCTTGAGGGTGCCCATCAAATTCAAAGCTCCTGCGTTTGACAAGTACAAAGGAGACACATGTCCGAAAGTGCATGTACGAGCTTATTACAGAGAGATGTCTGCATACTCAACTAATGAAAGAATGCTAATGCATTTCTTTCAAGATAGTCTGTCGGGTCCTTCCCTAGAATGGTATATGGGGTTGGAGCCAACCAATATCAAGACATGGAAGCAATTGGCGGAGGCGTTTGTAGCTCACTACAAGTATAATAGCGATTTGGCGCCCAATCGGGTCCAATTGGCGGGACTGTCGCAGAAGAAGGGGGAGAGCTTTAAAGAGTACGCGCAAAGGTGGCGCGATATGGCTGCCAGGGTCCGTCCTCCTGTGGAAGATAAGGAAATGAATGACATGTTCGTCGGCACATTCACAGGCTTGTTTCATGATATGTTGTTTCACACATCTCTGGCTAGTTTTTCAGACCTAATTCTGATGGGAGAAAAGATTGAGCGTAACATTAAGCAAGGAAAATTCCAGGTTGAGGAATCGACTGCATCTGGCAGTAATAGGAAGGCTTTTGGTGGGCGCCGTCAGGGCGAGGCAAGCGCAGTATTTGGAGGCCGAGGCCGAGGCCGAGGCAGGGGAAGAAACCAATATCATCAGCCGCAGCAGGTGGCGAGTGTTACTATCCCGTATCAACAACAACCACTTCAACAACAACAACCGTCTCAGCAGCAGCCAATGCAGCAGCAGCAGCCTCAGCAGGGGGCACAGCAGGCTCAGCGAAGATTCCAGGGTGGCAAACCGAGAAGAGTATTTGAGAAGCCTCCTTCAACATATGCTGATTTATTGCAGACATTGTTGGGATTGAACCTGGTAGAGAAGAGAACTCTGGCACCGATAACGGGAGCTCCCCCGTTTGGGTACGATGCAAGCAGGCACTGTGAGTTTCATTCTGGGGCCCCAGGCCACGATATAGAGGGTTGCCACGCTTTTAAGCACGTTGTGCAGGATCTTCTGGACAATAAGACTATCAATTTCGGAACGGCAGGTCCGAATATAGTGCAGAAACCCATGCCTAATCATGGGGCCAACGCCATTCTGACTGAGGAAGGGCTGAATCTGATTATGGATGTCGAAGACTTGAAGACGCCGCTGAGTGAGATAAAGAGCCGACTGTTGCAAGGGGGTGTTTACCCGGGATGTGACGAATATTGCTTAGAATGCTGGACCCTAGCTGGAGGGTGCGATGATTTGAAGAAAGGCATTCAGGCCTTAATTAATGAAGGCATATTGCAGTTTGACCAAGCAGCAAATGAAGAGCCCGCGGGGGCAGTAGCATGTGATCAGACTGATGTGGCCACGGTAACGATTCCTCGGAAGACGATCACTATCGCAGCACCAGCTCAGCGCCCACCGATCACCATAACTAAGGCCGGGCCAATCCCGTACGAGAGCACGAAAGCAGTCCCATGGTCATATGGGTTGGAGGTGTATTGTGGCGGAATAAAAATTGATGTTAATAAGCAGCCAGCCGAGACTGTGGATAATGTTGTTGGGTCTGGAGGTATGACAAGGAGTGGTAGGATCTTTATATCCCCTGAAGTGGAGGCTGAAAGATTAGCAAAGGGAAAAGGGAAAGTGGTTGAGAAAGTTCCGGTGCAAGCAAGTGACAAAGAATCGGCATCGAAAGACGTAGAAGAATTCATGCGTTTGATTCGAAAAAGTGATTATAAGATTGTGGAGCATCTACAGCAGACGCCGTCCAAGATATCTATCCTGTCATTGCTGTTGTGTTCGGAAGCTCACAGAAATGCTTTGCTGAAAGTCCTCGATACTTCTTTTGTACCCCAAGACGTCTCCGTGAATCAGCTGGAAGGAGTGTTGGCACATGTGAATGCAGGCCACAGCCTGGGCTTTACTGACTTTGACTTGACCCCGAAAGGAAGAGATCATAATATGGCGCTGCACGTATCTGTCGAGTGTAGAGGATCAGTAATGTCGCACGTATTGGTTGACACCGGATCGTCTTTGAATGTGCTGCCCAAGAAGGCGATGATGAAGCTGGATGTCAGAGGAATCTTGTGTACGCCCAGTGATTTGGTAGTCAGAGCGTTTGACGGCACGCGGAGAACAGTCTTTGGATCGATTACATTGCCTCTACAGGTGGGGCCGGAAGTGTTTGCAACTGAATTTTATATCATGGATATACAGCCTGCGTACAGCTGCTTGCTTGGAAGACCCTGGATTCATGGGGCAGGGGCAGTCACATCCACCCTGCATCAGAAGTTAAAATATATGGTCGGAGACAGCGTGGTCACCGTGTGCGGAGAGGAGGACATCCTGGTCAGCCATCTGTCGTCATTTAAATATGTGGAGGTCGACGGAGAAATCCACGAAACACCCTGCCAGGAATTTGAAGGTTTGCGCATCAAGGACAAAGGTCTCGGGCCGAGCAAAGCGTCGGAGATAGCCGTCTCATCGTATAAAGAAGCTCAAGCTCTAGTAGAAGCAGGAGAAGCAAAGGGCTGGGGCAAAGTGCTGGACATTCCTGTGAAGATGGACCGGTTCGGGCTGGGATACCAACCGTCGTCATCAACTCCTTCCGTGGGAGCGCCCCGTTTCAGAGGGCCAATCACCATCTCTGCCAGTGGGGTGTGTCATGAAACCGTCAATGCTGCTTCGGAGTCTGATGAAGGAGACAGCGACTGTGATATGGATGCCTGGATTCAGCCAAGCACGCCAGGACAAGGACTGTGCAACTGGTCTATTCAGGAACTTGTTCCCGTGACTTTTAAACAGTAATGCTTTGCTTTATTAATTGTTGAATAATCTGATGTCTTGCCCGGGGCATCAGGATTTGCTTAGGGCTGTGTTGTTATGAACATTGCGTGTTAATCATTAAATAAATGGCGTTTTTCATGTGCAAATACTGTAATCCCTGTCTTTCTTGTTTTATATTTTTCAATAAAATGGCAACGTGGTTGTTCGCTTTATACGCATTTTGAAGCACTTAACCATTCCTTTTGCAGGATAACATTTTCAGATGACATCCTCGAGCCACCTATGACTCGTCCCGACTTTGAGCACCCGGTATTTCAGGCCGAAGAAGAGGTTGTCGAAGATAGCGACGTTCCTGAAGAACTGTCTTGGTTGGTGAAGCAAGAGGAGAGAGCCATTCTGCCTCACGATGAGGTCATCGAAATTATCAACTTGGGGTCGGAAGGGGTTGAGAAGAATGTTCGTATCGGAGCCGCACTACAGAGTGATATCAAGCGAAGACTGGTTGAAATGCTCAGGGAGTATAATGATGTATTCGCTTGGTCATATGAAGATATGCCGGGGCTCGATACAGATATGGTTGTGCATCGCCTGCCACTGAAAGAAGGTTGCCCGTCGGTCAAGCAAAAGCTTCGTAGAACTCGACCAGATATGGCAGTGAAGATCAAAGAGGAAGTCCAAAAACAGTGGGACGCTGGTTTCCTGGCTGTGACAAAGTATCCCTCATGGGTTGCCAACATCGTACCAGTGCCAAAGAAAGATGGCAAGGTTCGAATGTGCGTGGATTATAGAGATTTGAATAAAGCAAGCCCAAAAGACGAGTTTCCACTTCCTCACATTGACGTGTTAGTTGATAATACTGCTCAATACTCCGTATTCTCCTTTATGGATGGCTTTTCGGGCTATAATCAAATTAAAATGGCGCCAGAGGATATGGAGAAGACTACTTTCATAACGCCTTGGGGAACATTTTGCTACAAAGTGATGCCCTTTGGTTTGAAGAATGCTGGGGCAACATATCAGCGTGCGATGACGACTCTTTTCCATGACATGATGCATAAAGAGATCGAAGTGTATGTTGACGATATGATTGCCAAATCCCAGACGGAGGAAGAGCATCTGGTGAATCTGCTGAAGTTGTTTAAAAGGCTTAGGAAGTTCAGGCTGAGGCTGAACCCTAACAAATGCACCTTCGGGGTGAGATCGGGTAAACTGCTGGGGTTTATCGTAAGCGAAAAAGGAATAGAGGTCGATCCTGCTAAAATAAAAGCGATCCAAGAAATGCCGACGCCTAAAACAGAGAAAGAGGTGCGCGGGTTTTTAGGGAGGTTGAACTACATCGCTCGGTTCATATCTCACCTAACTGCTATGTGCGAACCATTATTCAAGCTGTTGAAGAAAGATCAAGCAGTAACGTGGAACGAAAATTGTCAAAAGGCGTTCGATAAAATAAAGCAGTATTTGCAGGAGCCTCCTATTTTGATACCCCCGGTGGCAGGAAGACCCTTGATAATGTATTTGACGGTTATTGAGGGAAGCATGGGTTGTGTTCTCGGTCAACACGACGAGACAGGGAGAAAAGAGCATGCAATCTATTACCTGAGTAAGAAATTTACAGACTGCGAATCTCGGTATTCAATGCTGGAGAAAACTTGTTGCGCGCTAGCCTGGGCCGCCAAGCGTTTGAGGCAGTACATGCTGAATCATACAACCATGCTCATCTCGAAGATGGATCCTATCAAATACGTGTTTGAAAAGCAGGCGTTGTCAGGTAGAATTGCCCGTTGGCAGATGGTCTTGACTGAATATGATATTCAATACGTCTCGCAGAAGGCTATAAAGGGGAGTGTGCTGTCTGAGTATCTGGCGGAGAAGCCTATTGAAGAGTACCAATCGATGAGGTTTGATTTTCCTGACGAGGATATCATGTACCTAAAGATGAAAGATTGTGAAGAGCCGTTGCCAGACGAGGGACCAGAGTTGGGTTCCAAATGGAAAATGATATTTGACGGAGCTGTGAATGCTTACGGTAGTGGAATAGGGGCAATCATCACTACGCCACACGAGTCGCACATCCCGTTTACTGCCCGACTGACCTTTGCTGTTACCAATAATGAGGCCGAATACGAAGCTTGTATAATGGGGCTTGAAGAAGCCATTGATTTGCGAATCAAACATCTGGACGTATACGGAGACTCAGCTCTGGTGGTGAATCAGATCAAAGGGGAATGGGAGACACGGCAGCCCAATTTGATACATTACATGAATTATGCAAGGAGATTGTTGCCCTTCTTCGACAAGGTTGAATTGCATCACGTACCGCGGGCAGAAAATCAAATGGCTGACGCCCTGGCCACTCTGTCTTCCATGTATAAAGTCAACTTCTGGAATGAGGCTCCCCGAATCATTATCTATCGGCTTGACAGGCCAGCTTATGTATTTGCTATTGATGAAGCATCTGATGACAAACCATGGTATTTCGATATCCTTAATTTCCTGAAGAATAAAGAGTACCCGGCTGGGGCATCCAGTCAGGATCAGAAGACTCTCAGGAGATTAGCGGGTAGTTTCTATTTGAACCCGGATGGCGTATTGTACAGAAGAAACCACGATCTGGTGCTGTTGCGTTGTGTGGACGAGAAAGAGGCAAAGCTGCTCATGGAGGAAATTCACGAAGGTACCTTTGGTACGCATGCTGGTGGGCATGCTATGACAAGAAAGCTGCTGAGGGCAGGCTACTTTTGGCTGACTATGGAAACTGACTGTTTCAAGTTTGCGAGGAAGTGCCACAAGTGCCAAATCTATGCTGATAAGATCCATGTGCCTCCAAGTCCTCTAAATGTGATGTCATCACCTTGGCCATTCTCGATGTGGGGGATCAATATGATTGGAAAGATCGAGCCGACAGCTTCTAACGGGCATCGGTTCATCCTAGTAGCAATCGATTATTTCACCAAGTGGGTAGAAGCGGCGTCATACGCAAATGTAACAAAGCAAGTGGTGGCCAGATTCATCAAGAGAGATATCATTTGCCGATACGGGATCCCCGAGCGGATAATCACGGACAATGGTTCAAACCTGAACAACAAAATGATGAAGGAGCTCTGTCAGAATTTCAAGATCGAACATCACAACTCTTCCCCCTACCGACCCAAGATGAATGGCGCTGTTGAGGCGGCCAATAAGAATATCAAGAAGATCGTTCAGAAAATGGTGGTGACCTATAAGGATTGGCATGAGATGCTACCTTTCGCTTTGCACGGTTATCGTACGACGGTACGCACATCAACCGGGGCAACTCCGTTCTCATTAGTATACGGAATGGAAGCGGTGCTACCATTAGAAGTCGAGTTCCCTTCTCTGAGGGTATTGCGAGACGTTCAGCTGGACGAGGCAGAATGGGTGAAAAACAGGTTGAATCAACTGAGTTTAATGGATGAGAAGAGGCTAGCTTCTCTAGCATACGGTCGTTTGTACCAGAGCCGAATGAAGAAAGCGTATGATAAGAAAATACATCCGCGAAGCTTTCAGACGGGCGACCTTGTGCTGAAAAGGATTCTCCCGCCGCAAGCAGATCACAGGGGCAAGTGGACCCCCAACTACGAAGGGCCATACGTTGTCAGGAAAGTATTTTCAGGAGGAGCGTTGTTGTTGTCCACTATGGACGGTGAAGACTTCACGTCGCCTGTGAATTCGGACGCAGTTAAAAAATACTTTGCTTAAAATAGACCCGCTGGACAAAAAAAGAGAGTCCAGGCAAAAATGGGGCATCCTGGCGAACCAAAAACAGAATGAAAGGTTCGGGCAAAAATTAGGGATAAAATTGAAAAATGTACACCCGCGAAGTTGAAAACCGACACTGGGCGACTTCGGCAAAAAGGGGTATCCCGGTGAACTGAAAACCCGTAAAGGGCGGTTCACGCAAAAGTTAGGGATTTGAAAAGCAAATGACTGCGGTCCGAATTTGATAATTGCAATAAGCATCAATGCGGGAGAATACATTTGAGGAGTCAGTTATCCGATACAATCTCTTCAGAAGTGGGGATACCGGGAAAGCATTAGGGTCGGACGAGTCATGGGAGGATCAGTTCGTAGTGTTCATCTGCATCCCGTTGCCGACATGTGTACAAATTTAAGTCGTCAATATTTATGCTTCTTGTGCATGCTTGTATACTTGTATATTTGCTTTGTGTAGCTTCCTCATTTCAGGAGTTACATCCCGTGTACAAAACTCCGCCCATTCGGGGGCCCAATCAATAAAATACGTCATTCAGTACTTGACACTGTTCTTTACTGTTTTGTGCATGATTAACGCCTAAGTTTGATGAAACTAGCGTGTGTATAACGTCACTGGCCCTTGCCAACAGTTGCTAAAGCTTTGAATTAACTGAAAATAACGTCACTAACCTGAATTGATTTGGTTGCATAGGCTTGTCTTGTCTTGTTTGTGTTGTTGCAGGCTTCATAACCGTACGAGGAAGATGATCAAAAGATTGCAATAACTTAAGACTCAGCCCTCACGCAGGTCATGCAGGTTCTTCCTGAAGAAGGATAGAACTCTCCAGCTAGTCGTAGCTTGTGCAAAAGGATTATCCAGCAAAGTCGTTCATCCTCTACGGAATTGACGATTCAAAGATTGTAGGCTGTATGCAAGCAGTGTGGTGTCCCCCAGAAGGATTCCTTATCTCAAGCAGAGTGGTTCAGCCTCAGAAGATTAATATTTCCAAATTGGTGAGCTGTATTCAGGCGGTTTCCCTTTCCCCGTAAGGTCATTTATTCTTCTCCAGTGGAGTCAGTTATTTTCCCCCGAGAGAATCATCCCATCCCCAGCGGAATTCTCTTTTCAGCAAGTGTTCTTTCCTCCCAGCGGAACTCGAAGATCAAGACTCTCCCCAGCAGAAAGTCCGATCATACCGTGCACATCTGCTATTCCCCAGCAGGGGGTTACCTCAACAGGGTGTTTGGTTTGAGTTCCCAATTTCCCAGCAGGGTTGACTTCACCCTTCCAGCATTTATTTTGCTGGAATAATTCTGTAGCATCTGGCTATCCCCAGCAGGGTTGGCATTATCTTCAGCATTTATTTTGCTGAAGCAGTTCCTGTATTTTAGCAATTCAGGTAGAGAGAGTTCTTGCTCAAATGAACTACCAAACATTTAAGATCTTGGCACGGGACATCCAATGATAATGTCAGTTTCGGCCGTATTCCCCACAGAGTTATCAGGATAAGTTTCTCTTTATTCCCAGGCAGAGTTATTTGTCATCAAGGGGTTTCATGAATCAGCATTTCAGAAGTTGCCTCCGGTCATCAGAACAGGCATCCGGTAGTATGGTTTCCAGATATCCCCAGTAGAGTCCGCCTCAAAGTCGCTGTCACGTCAGTGCTAAGAAGTTTGTGGGTTGGGACAAATGAAGAAGTGAGTCCTGACGTAGACAAGTTTTATTTTCTCAACAGAGGAGACGTGAGTCCTGACGTGGACAAGTTTTATGTCCCCAGCGGGTCGAAGATGCCTGAGTCCTGACGTGGACAAATCAAGACGAAACATGGGTCCTGACGTGGACGAATCTATTCCTTACGTGGAAAAAGAAGTTTCAGTTCGTTACATGGGAGAGCAAGTTCATTCCTTACGTGGAAAGATGGGGGTCCTTACGTGGGCAGATTAAAATTGTGATTCCTTACGTGGAAAGGTGGGTCCTAACGTGGACGATGTTCTCCTTACGTGGAAAGACGAGTTTATTCCTAACGTGGAAAGATGAGATTCCTTACGTGGAAAAGGATGGGTTTCCTTACGTGGAAAGATTGAGTCCTGACGCGGATGCATCAAAGAAGTTATTCCTAACGTGGAAGAAGAAGATAGATTCCTTACGTGGAAAATTTAGTCCTGACGTGGACGGATTCAGAAGAAGAAGTATGCCTAACGTGGAAATAAGGCGTGTTCCTTACGTGGAAGAGAAAGAGAAACTTCAGGTCCTTACGTGGAAAGATGGGAGTCCTTACGTGGACAAATCAGAAAGTTGGCTCCTTACGGGGAAAGGAGATCGTGTTCCTTACGCGGAAAAGATTGAGTCCTTACGCGGACACATAGGAGGAGGATTCCTTACGTGGAAAGAGCGGAGTCCTCACGTGGACAGATTAAGATGGCATTCCTTACGTGGAAAAATGTAGTCATGACGCGGGCAAATCGAAAAGAGTTGGTTTCCTTACGTGGAGAGATTGGGGCCCTTACGTGGACGGATTCAAGAAAAGTTGATTCCTGACGTGGAAGAATGATGTACCCCTTACGTGGAAAGGTGAGTCCTAACGTGGACAGGTTCAGAACCAAAGTTGTGCTCCTTACGCGGAAAGATTGGAGTCCTGACGCAGACATATCGAGTTGTACTGGAGTCCTTACGTGGACAGATTGATACGGTTCTCCTTACGTGGAAAGAGAAGATTGCATCCTGACGTGGAAAGATGGAAAGTTTAGTCCTGACGTGGACAGATGCAGAAGAGTTGATTCCTTACGTGGATGGTGTTATTCCTAACGTGGAAGAGTATATTCCTAATGTGGACGATTTATTGGAATATATACGAACTATCCCCCAGCGGAGTTGCCGAGATTTTTCTGGGTTAACAGCAAGTGGAGTCCTAACGTGGACAGGTTCTAGTTGAGGTTTCTTCGTATTGATGACAGACAGAGTCCTAATGTGGACAAGCAAGCAATCTTTTATCCCCAGCGTGGTCGTTACGAGATCAGTGGGTTGTCGTAACAGTCAGATTCAGCTGATGAATGTCGTTCCCCAAGCAGTGGCGCAGTTTATTTCTGCGGTTGGCAAATTTCCGGGTTCTTAGTATTCAATCGTCTCGTACCATGAATGTTTGAAGGCCGTTCGCTCTTCACCCAATCGGGTCCAAGTCGCTTGAATAGGGGCAGCTGTTGCACCCTAAAATTTGCTCAACCTTATTCACTTGGTTTATGTTTCAATATCATTAGCATTTGCATATAGAGTCATGTACATAGACTAACCATCTGCATAGCATAGCATGGCAAGTCATTCAACAGGGGGATCAAGCATTATTCTCATCTCTAGAGGCCTATCCAGAGGTTATTATCCTAATTCAATCTCATTCAAGTCATCAAGAAAGAATGTGAAAGCAGGGAGTTCAGTGGATCAAGCACTAAGTATATCTCCTAACTGAGGGTGTCTGAGGATCAACAAGGGAATTATGAGTTGTGAATTGAGAGTATGGGGAGTATCTAGACATCCTGGAGGACTTAGAAAGTCATTTGGAGAAGACAACAAGTCATTGGTATGATCACAAGAATTGCAGTTGAAGACAGTCAACTAGGGTTTCATCTGGGTCAACCCTAGGTCAACCCTAGGTCAATTGACTGATTGAAAGGCATTAAGGGCTATTGGAGAGATGTGGGGTTCATCATTTGACATGGAGAACAAGGATATGTTGTTATGCTAAGAAGAATTCAAGAGAAATCAAGGAGAAGAGGAGTTTCTAAATTAGGGTTTCTATGTAAAATCCCCTAGTTTAGGTCAAATTTCCAAGCAAGATAAGTCAAAATGCAAGCTTCAAATGGCTTCTTGGTCAACATGAAACTTGTAGAGGATCTCAAGACCTTTAATTTGAGTGGTGGAAGACATAAAGGATATTTATAGAACTCAAGTTATGGTCCTTGCAAGTTACAGGTCATCTGAGGTATCTGAAATTTTGTCTGTGAAAGTGACTTGACTTCCAAGCAACTTTTACCCCTCAAGGAGATTTCAAATGAATTTCTGGTCAACATAAGAATTGTTCCTCATTGTCGTAGCTTTCTAGAATGGTATAGTATGCCTTCATATGATGTGTGGAACTCAACTTATGGCCTTGGCAAGCAAAGGGTATTTTGGTCATTTGTGAATTACAGGTCATTTTAACCTATGTCCAAAACTCATACAAGGAGGCCTCAAATGGAAAAACTTACAACATCAAACTTGCTCCAAATGACATTTTGAGTCTAGAAAAGTGACCATGAGAGATTGTAAAAGTTCATAGCACAAGGTTTCAAAATTGTTGAATTTAATGAAGAAAAATGGCTTAAAAAATGAGATTTTTCATATATTGACCAAATGATGCAAAATTATAGGTCATTTTGAATGGAAAGGGCATTTTAAAGACATTGGCTAAAGTGGAATTTTGAGTTTAGTTCATGATTTGTGAGTTATCCATGGTTGCTTGAATTGAAAGTAACATAATCCAAATTGAAAGGGAAAAGTGTAAGGGAAACTTCTCCAAGTTTCTAGGAGGTTCTAATGCAACCTATATATTCATGCAAGCTGGTTCATGCAAGGGTTGGTGCTCCCATTTGTTCAAAAACCTCAATTTTCATCCATTTTCTCATTCTTGCATAAACTACTCAAACTCCCTCAAATCTTGATCATTTTGCAAAATTCTTGATCCCATCATTCTCTACAATCATCATATAACCAGTTTCAAGCAAGATCCAGTGGAAATAGTTCCAAATTCGTGTGTTGTAAGTTCATTCTCAAAAGTGCAAGAAGAATCCATTACAAGAATTCAGAGTGTTTGGGCAAGAGTAGATGCATACAGAATCAAGATCCAAGCACATTGATCAAGTTTAAGACATTGCTGAGCTTGAAGTGAAGGATTCATCATTCTGTTTTCAAGATTATACCAGGTACATTCTCCATTCAAATTGGCCTGATTTAGTTAGCATGACATAGGTTTGTTAGGATAATAGTGACCTAGGTGGTTAGAGGAGTAATCCTGAAGCTTTTAGTGTGAATTGATGAAGATTCTTGCATGAGCCATAAAGCTGTTTTGATCCATAACTAGGAGATTAGTGAGTGATAGCTCATTTGGATTAGTGTAGCGTGATCAGTGATGCTTGATGAGTGTTCTGTTAGCAAGAAATTAGGGTTTAGTGAAGGTCAGAATTGAGGCAGCCATGGAAGGGAAGCTATCGTGTTTAGTGATTGGGCGAAGTTTAGCAAGAACTGATGATGCAGTTGCGTTCTACGTAGAAAATGAAGCAAGTTTGGTGTTTGCAGTTTTGATTTTCATGAGGAGATGAGGGAGAACCGAGTGCTTGAAGATGGAATCGTGCATGGGGGATATCTGAAACCCTAGGGAGTCCAAGGTTGATGATGACTCCAACACCGTAGGATGCACGTTTGACCTTGGACTGGAGTGTGGCATCGGACGGTCCACGCGTAGCCTGAGTTTTGGTGGGAAGTTTCAAAAATTTAAAACGCACCGTTTCACTAATTGGGGGGATTGGGCTCAGACAGCTATTCGCACCCCCCAATTTAGTAAGCCCAACGCGCTGAACTTGGGTTTCCTGCTATTCTCACCCCCTTCAACTATTTCTTTATATTTTCTTTTTATTTTCTTTTCATTTTTCATTCATTTTTAAAAATTCATAATAAATAGAAAAATCATTATTTTTAATTCATTCTTTTTGCATATTTTTCTTTAGGATGCCTAGAAAATTATAAAAAATAAAAATTGCATTTTATTTTTTATTTGATATTTTCCCCATATTTTCTAAATAAATAACATTTTAATGGTTTCATTTCATACATTATTTTGTTATTTTTTGTTCTATTAATTGCTTCAATATTTTTCATCCATTCTTTTTAGGTTGTTTAGGTTAGACATTAAACTTGTAGATGCAATTTAGTTCCCATTTTTAGAAATTAATTTTAGGTGCTTAGTGTAGGTGTGAATAGCATGAACAAACTAGGGTTTTTTAGGTGATGACTTAGGAGAATCAATTCTTTTCCCTTAGGACTTAGGGTTTGACTAGTTTAGTTATGGGACTATAGGGGCTATGGGTAGTTATTAGACCCCTTAGAAAAAGTCAGGATTCCCATACTGCTATTAATATACTGTATATCTGATTGACTGGTGTGGTGTGCCCTCTGGGGATTATTGCTTGCTTGTGTGGGTATTGGGATTGTCTGGGGACTTGGGAGGGCTGAAGACTTGAGGAGATGAAGACCATTGGAGATCCAGAGATTGAAGATCAACTGCCAGAGTTGGAGAGGAGGTTCTTGCTAGCAGCTGCTGAGGAGACTAGGGTTTAGGAGCTAGGCAGAGCTCTAGATTAGAAAGCTTGCTTCTCAAACATAGATGGCTTTGTTTGCCTCTATCCTTTCTCTATGATTCAAAGTCTCTTTCAAATATCCACCTCCTTCCTTTGGAAGGATCAGTGAATGTATTTGAAAGATAGAACTTTTGAGAGAAAACTTTCTGTTTAATGTTAACAGTTGATGAACCACCCTTGGTAGGTAATTAACTGTCTAACATTCATTCACTTCATCTGGTTGGCTGATGTTCATCCTGGAGCCTGAGACTTGAAGAAAAGCCATTGCAGATAGAAGACTGATGATCAAAGCCCTTACCTGAAGATCATGAAGATGGAGATTGATGCTTGTTGAAGCCCATAAATGATTGGAGATTACTTGAAGCCAGATGTTGATTCAGAGCTGCTGATGCTGTTTCTTTTGCTGTTGTATTTCATTGCTGATGTATTGATTGGTTTTCCGGACTGTATTGTTTGCTGTTTACCCTGTTGGGTTGAAAGTGAAGTCTGTTCACTTTTGCCTATTGTTTTCCAGGTTCGAGGTTGAGTGGGACTCCCTTGCCTCGCTTGTATTGTTGCATCCATGCATTTTACTGTTTTACTGTATATATCTGATATTGTTTCTGTTTCTGCCTATCCCTTAGGATCTCTGTTTCTCTCTGCGCAAGAGAGGAGCATGATAGACACTAGGTCTTAACCCATGCATGATAACATTAGGCTAGTTTGTTTCCCTTCGCAACCGTAGGTTAGAGTTCTGTCTCTTTCTTTCTCAAAACAAACAGAAAAACACAATAAAGATTTCAAACACAATAAAAGACACTTCTTCCGTAAAAGAAGGTGAACTCATCAAGACGTCATTTTTTGTCCGCTGGGACTGTTAATCAGAAAAACCTTTTTCAGAAGGAATAAAACCAACCAAGACAGACTTGTGTCGTACGTAGCCCGAACTACGTTTGCTCTGATCTTCCATGCTGTGTGGAAGTACGTAGGCATAGGATGCAATATCCTAGCGAGCAACCTTCCCCTCCTTTCCCGTAGGTAGGCGAACTACGTTGACTCTGATTTCTCGTTCCAGACGGGAATACGTAGGCATAAAATGCGATACTTTGCCGAGTCATTTTATTTTCATTTTATTTTCTTTTTTAACCCTAACCTATAGAGTAGATAGAATAACAATCCATACCCGAACACAAGCGTGGATCCCGTCGAGTACGACGGACGTGAGGGGTGCTAATACCTTCCCCTTGCGTAACCGACTCCCGAATCCAGGTTTTGGTTGCGACGACCATACCTTTCCCGTGTTGTGCGAGGTTTACTCTGAGCGTTTCCGTTCCCTCCCGTGGGATAAATAACGCACGGTGGCGACTCTTCTGTTCAGCCGGCACCGATTTTCGCAGTAGCGACAGGCCTCACTTAACCAACTTCCAAATGATCGGTCCCCAGAGTCGACAATCCAACTAACCAGCAACCCAGGCCACCCAAAGGGCGGGACAGGAGGCCATCCAGAAGAACCTCGTCTGAGCGTAGATTTCGCGGGACACTGGGACATGCAAAGCACGTGCGCGCCCACTAATCTCTACTCTAAGTCTAAGGTGCACTCAAGCCCAGGTCCGGCTTCTCACTCAATATCAGAACACCCGTCACACCCCAATATCCAGCAATAATAATCAATATATATAATGCTGAAAAATAAAGGTCAGAAATATAAATCCATACAAAATCCACGACGGGAAAACAAGCGTTAGGATTGACTCTCTTAAGGGACGTTGGATCCCAAATGCATAAGAACCATCGCAATCCTTAGCAGCCGGGGGACGTTGAATCCGCAGCAGAGTCGCCAGCTGTCGCTACTGCGAAAATCGGCGCCGGCTGAACAGAAGAGTCTCCACCGTGCGTTATTTATCCCACGGGAGGGAAAGGAAACGCTCAGAGTAAACCTCGCGCAACATGGGAAAGGTATGGTCGTCGCAACCAAAACCTGGATTCGGGAGTCGGTTACGCAAGGGGAAGGTATTAGCACCCCTCACGTCCGTCGTACTCGACGGGATCCACGCTTGTTTTCGGGTATGGATTGTTATTTCTATCTAAACTAAGGGTCAGGGGTTAAAAGAAAAGAAAATGACTCGGCAAAGTATCGCACTTTATGCCTACGTATTCCCGTCTGGAACGAGAAATCAGAGTCAACGTAGTTCGCCTACCTACGGGAAAGGAGGGGAAGGTTGCTCGCTAGGATATCGCATCCTATGCCTACGTACTTCCATACAGCATGAAAGATCAGAGCAAACGTAGTTCGGGCCACGTACGACACAAGTCTGTCTTGGTTGATTTTATTCCTTCTGAAAAAGGTTTTCTTGATTAGCAGTCCTGGCAGACAAAAATGACGTCTTGATGAGTTCACATTCTTTTACGGAAGAAGTGTCTTTTATTGTATTTGAAATCTTATTGTGTTTTTCTATTTGCTTTGAGAAATAAGAGACAGAACTCTAACCTATGGTTGCGAAGGGAAACAGACTAACCTAATGTTATCATGCATGGGTTAAGACCTAGTGTCTATCATGCTCCTCTCTTGCGCAGAGAGAAACAGAGATCCTAAGGGAATAGACGGGAACAGAAACAATATCAGATATATACAGCAAAACAGTAAAATGCATGAATGCAACAATACAAGCGAGGCAAGGGAGTCCCACTCAACCTCGAACCTGGAACACAATGGGCAAAGGTGAACAGACTTCACTTTCAACCCAGCAGGGTAAACAGCAAACAATACAGTCAGGAAAACCAATCAATACATCAGAAATGACATACAGCAAAAATAAATAGCATCAACAGCTCTGCATCAATATCCATCTTCAAGTCATCTCCAATCAGCTACAAGCCTCAGTCAGCAGCAGTCTCTATCTTCACAGTCTTCAAGCAAGGGCTTTGGCTGTCAATCTTCAGTCTACAATGGCTTTTCTTCAAGTCCTATCCTCCAAGCCGAGGGATCAATCACCAGAGTGGATTGGGTGTTAAGCAATTAGTTGACTACCAATGGTGGTAAACCAACTGCTACTAACACATAAGACATTTTCTCTCAAGAGTTCTATCCCTTAGACAATAGCACCAAGCCTTCCAAAGGAAGGGGGTGAGTGTCTCAGAGAGACTCTGTATCACAGAGAGGAATGGAGGCAGTCAAAAACTTCCATGTTGGAGAATCAAGCTTTCTAATCTAGAGCTCTGCCTAGCTCCTAAACCCTAATCTCCTCAACAGCTGCTAGCAGGGATCTCCTCATCAACTCTGGGAGTTGGTCTTTAGTCTCTGGATCTCCAATGGCTTCATCATCACCAGTCTTCAGCTCTCCTAAATCCCCAAGCAATCCCAATACCCAAACAAACAAGCAATAAATCCCAGAGGGCACACCACACCAGTCAATCCAATATACACAGTATATTAATAGCAGTAGGGGAATCCTGACTTTTTCTAAGGGGATCTAATAACTGCCCATAGCCCCTATAGTCCCATAGCTAAACTATTCAATCTCTAAGTCCTAAGGGAAATGACTTAATTCTCCTAAGTTGTCACTTAAAACCCTAATTTGTTCATGTTGTTCTCACCTAAACTAAACACCTAAAATTAATTTCTAAAAATGGGAACTAAATTGTATCTACAAGTTTAATATCTAAACTAAACAACCTAAAAAGAATGGACAAAAAATATTAAAGCAACTAATAGAACAAAAATTAACAAATTTATGTATGAAATGAAACTATTTAAAATGCTATTTATTTGGAAAATATGGGGAAAATATCAAATAAAAAATAAAATGCAATTTTTATTTTTTATAATTTTCTAGACTCTTTAGAGAAAATTATGCAAAAAGAGTCATCAAAAAATAATGATTTTTCAATTTTATGTGATTTTTATAAGATGCATGAAAAAAATGAAAAGAAATTAAAAAGAAACATAAAGAAATAAATGGGAGGGGGTGAGAATAGTAAGAAAACATAAAGGATACACGTTGGGCCCAGCAAGTTGGGGGGCGCGAAAAGCATTTGAGCCCAGACTGGTCACTAACTCAAACGCTGCGTTTTGAGTTTTCAAATTTTCCCTCCGTTTGAACTTTTAATCGCGGCCGTTAGATGAGTCTCCCAGTCAAAGGTCAAAGTGTGATCGTGTGGCCCAGGGATCATCTCCTACCTCCAGCAAACCCTAGACTCTGAGATTTCAACACCATGCACGCATCTTACACCTTTCTGTTCTCCGTCAACTCTCCATGGATTCATTCGATGTCAAGAGCAAAATTGCTTTAAATCCCTCCCTCTACACAGCCATACCCTTGGGTCCTTCTAAAACTCAGCCAAACTCCAAACCCGATGAGCATAACAGTTAGGTTCCACCATAATCAACTGCTATCAAATCTCCCAATGCTTGCTCAATTCTATCCTAACATGCTCTACATCTCACACTGATCATTTCAAGCTATTAACCTATGATTATCATGCTTTAATCCAAGAGTTATAAGCCTTAACAGAATTGGTACATCATGCTCAAACTTCATGAAACTTCTCCAAAATCATCACAATCAATCCTCTATCCTATCTTAACCATTCTACACTATCAAATCCCTAAGATTCTAACTAAATCATGCAATATGAAGAGAAAACAAACCTGGTGCAATTAGTGAAAACAGGTATGCAACTCTTTGAATTTGGTGTTTGCAGTGATTGAAACTTGCTCAGTAACCTTGATGATGAATTCTGTATGCAGTGATTCGTGTGTAAACCTCCTGAATCTTGTCCTTGAGAAGTTCTTGCAATTTGGATGGTTATCTTGAATAGCACGATTCTTCCTCCAATTCTACCAATCTTGATGTGGATGATGGTGTTTGAATGATGATGATGAAGATTCAATCAAAAGATATGAAAGTTGATGGAAATTTGGGAGAGTTTGTGAAACTTATGCAAAATGGAGAAAATGTGTATAACTTGGGGTTTTGAACAAATGGAATCACCAACCATGGCATGAACCACCTCACATCAATATATACATGAGGTTAGAACCTCCTAGAAACTTGGAGAAGTTTCCCTTGCATTCTTGCCATTGAATTTGGTTTATGTTTCTTCCATTGCAAGCAACCATGGATAACTCTTAAAACATGAACTAAGCTCAAAATTCTAATTTAGCCAATGTCTTTAAAATGATCTTTCCATTCAAAATGACCTATAATTTTGCTTCATTTGGCCAAAATATGAAAAATCTCATTTTTAAGTCCATTTTTATTCATTAAATCCAACAATTTTGAAACCTTGTGCTATGAATCTTTCCAATCTCTCATGGTCACTTTTCTAGACTTAAAATGTCATTTGGAACAAGTTTGATGTTTTAAAGTTTTCCATTTGAAGCTTCCTTATATGCGTTTTGGGCATAGGTTAAAATGACCTGTAATTCACAAATGACCAAAATACCCTTTGCTTGCCAAGACCATAAGTAAAGCTCCACACATCATATGAGGGCATACCATACCATTCTAGAAATCTAAGACAATTAGGAACAACTCTTATGTTGACCAGAAATTCATTTGAAATCTCCTTGAGGGGTAAACATTGCTTTGAAGTCAAGTCACTTTTACAGACAAAATTTCAGATACCTCAGATGACCTGTAACTTGCAAGGACGATAACTTGAGTTCTATAAATCTCCTTGATGTCTTCCACCACTCAAATTAAAGGTCTTGAGATCCTCTACAAGTTTAATGTTGGCCAAGGATCCATTTGAAGCTTGCATTTTGACTTATCTTGCTTGGAAATTTGTCCTAAACTAGGGGATTTTACATAGAAACCCTAATTTAGAACCTCCTCTTCTCCTTGATTTCTCTTGATTTCTTCTTAGCATAACAACATATCCTTATTCTCCATGTCAAATGATGAACCCCACATTTCCTCAATAGCCCCTAATGCCTTTCAAACAATCCTTTGACCTAGGGTTGACCCAGGGTTGACCCAGATGAAACCCTAGTTGACTGTCTTCCTCCACAACTCTTGTGACTACACCAATGACTTGTCTCCTTCTCCAAATGCCTTTATGAGTCCTCCAAGATGTCTAGATACTCTTTATGCCTTCAATTCACAACTCACAACTCCCTTGTTGATCCTCAGATGCCCTCAGATAGGAGATAGACTCAAAGCTTGATCTATTGAACTCTCTGCTTTCAAATTCTTTTCTGATGACTTGAATGGGATTGAATTAGGATAACAACCTCTTGATAGGCTCATAGAGATGAGAATAATGATTGGTCCCCTGTTGGATGACTTGCTATGCTTATGCTATGCAGATGTGTAGACTATGTACATGACTCTTTATGCAAATGCTAATGATATTGAAACATAAACCAAGTAAATAAGGTTGAGCAAATTTTAGGGTGCAACAACGTTCAGTCAGGAAACAATTCAGTGTGGGAGACATCGTACTTCTATTTAATTCAAGATTAAAACTCTTCCCAGGTAAACTAAAATCTAGGTGGTCTGGACCTTTTGAAGTGACTAAAGTACTTCAAAGTGGAGCTGTTGAAATTACCGATAAGACGAATGCACCGTTTATCGTAAACGGGCAACGTCTAAAACATTATAATAAGAACGAAAACAGCCCTCAAGTCAGCAGTATAACATTGCTCGAGCTTCCTGCTCAAACACCCGAATAGCTTGTCACCAAGCTATCGTCAGGCTTTAGACGTTAAAAACAGCGCTTAATGGGAGGCAACCCAATTTTCCCGTATTTTCCTCTTTACTGTATTTCATTCTCATTTTTATTTGAAATCTTACTTTGAAATTTTAACAAAAATTCTAAACTTAAAATTGCTACTATTTTTACTTTATTTTATTTTATTTTTCTCTTTTATTTAAACTTTGTTTTATTTCTACAACCTTGTGTTTCTAAAAATTCTGACTTAAAATTTCTGTTTTAAACTTTTCAGGATTTTAAAAGCCTTCAAAACCTTCCTCCTGTTTTTCTCCGACTAACCTGCGAGTATGGCCGCGTACGACTTCACAAAGTTTCATTTTCGAGGATTAGCTCAAAAGGCAAGATTTGAAGCATTAAATGAGAGAGACATAACCTTAACACTGTATTATGATAAGTCTACCATGGAGAAACTAGGAATTACTGATAGCATTCAATTCCTGTTTAATCAACTAGGCTGGGAGAACACCTCCTTGAAAACCCGTTTTGCTACCTATAAGGACCTCACCTACGAATTCCTTAGTTCCTTCAGGTACTTACCCTACTATGGTTTTGGATCAAACACAGAGCTGATCACCTTCAGGATGTTTGGAATGGACCAAACCCATACCCTTATGTCATTAGCTAACCTCCTAGGATTTCCTAGCGGACCACATGTGTTCATCAGTGCCGAAGATGACGATCTTGATTTTGAACTCAACCAGTTCTGGGGCAGAATCACAGGCGACTATTACCCTGACCCAAATGGCATGTACAATGATGAGATTGATAACCCAGCTTTCAGATACTTTCATAAGATCCTAGCTCACACCCTTTTTGGAAAAGAAGAAAACATTACTACAGTATCTAAAGAAGAGTTATTTATCATGTTCTGTGCTTCTCAGGGCCGTATAGTGAATGTCGTACCTTTTATGATGAGATCCTTCCTACGCCTCACTCAGGAACCATAATCACCTATTCTAATAGGAGGCCTCGTGACAATGATTGCCCACGAGCTTGGCCTTAGATTCCACCTAAATGCAAGCACTAGTTTTGGCACCATCCGGCCCATGAATATCCAGTTTTGCTTTAACAGGCGCATTTTAAGAACCATGGGACCTGGACCTTACGAGTACCTCATCAATGACAAACCTGTCCAACTATTCACATTGCCAAATCATTAGATGACAAGTATCCATAACAAGGACAATTGGGTTTATGAATTGGATGAGCCTATGGGACCTCCTTCACCTCAATCAACACCACAAAATTACATGTACGACAGTGATCACATCTCTGAAGCACATGATTATATGTACTATGAGGATGCTGTATCAGAAACTGAGGTAGACCCTGCGACCCCTCCGCATTACAACACCTATCCTGAGCCCATTCTTGAGGAAACCACATACAAAATGGATACTGTTTTGAACCGATTAGACAACGTCGACGCAGCCCTGACCACCGTAAGAGAAGACATCACAAGCATACACAGCGAACTCGCAGTCTTCATGTACTTAGTTTGTGACCAACTTGACTACTACGCCCGGAAGTTTGACGAATTGAAGGCACAAAAGGACTGAGATTTTAGCTTTAGTTTAGTTTATTTTTCCTGTTTTTCGTCCGTTTTCAATTATTTTGATTCTCGCATTGTTTCATTTCACTTATGTATTACATTAAAAACAATCATTTTAATTACATGTTATTTCCATTTTATTCTTTATTCCTTTATTCTGTTTTTACGTTATCATATGTTTCTTGGCTGATTTAATACATTGCCATATCAAATATAAGCCTTAAAACCATGACAAGAGCACCCTTATAGCAAAATTCTGCATTCTGCAGAATTTGCTGGTGTGACGACCGTCACAGAAGCCTGACGCCCGTCACACGGGTGACGACCGTCACAGATGCGTGACGACCGTCACAGATGCGTGACGACCGTCACGAGTCCAAAACCTGTTATCTGCTATAATAGAGGTTACGTTTTCTCCCCCACTCCCATCTATTCCACTTCCAATTGTCACACACTCAAACCCCACTTCCAACTTTCGTTTTCCCTCCTTGCTACATATAATCCCAACTCCCATTTCATCTTTCTAATCCACTTCTGTGACATTTTTTTCATTCCACAGAAACAACTTAATCCCCATTTCCTCAGCATCCTCCAACCATGGCGAGAAACAACGAAACCCCAGACCTTAGTGTTACACCCTAATTTTGACCCTGGTCCGCTTTCTGTGCATATCATAATATTCTCATCATTTGTGCATCATATCCGTCATTCAGGTTATCTAACTAGTATGCCTCTAAAGTACATGTCTTTTTGCCTTCATTTTCTTGTCACCTTAGCTCAAGTTTTGCAAGAACGAATCAAGGATCAGGAGAAATGGTTAAGTCAAGTACGTGTGCAGTCTTGGATTGAAAATCGGTGAAATTTTGACTTTATCAGGGTTAAACAAATGATTTGTTCTGTATCAAGTCATCAATTTGTGACAGAGGCAGTTTGTTGAAAGATGGATGATTATCAGGGCAAGTGCGGAGTGAATTCACGAGCTTTGTGTTTAAAATTAGCCTCCTATACCAGTTCAAGTACCTGATAAAGGTAAGTCGCAGGGCCAAAAGTCAAGACATTTGGTTAAAACTTCAAATCATTCCCAAGTCCTAATTAGGTGGGTCACATTCTTGTTAAGACCATTTCAAAGGTGATACCAGGATGTGTCTCAGGGAATTCATTCAGGATTCCAATACATTTCTGGTTATGATTTTGGGCAAAGAATTCAAGATGCTGAAATTTTTGGTTTCAAAGACAAATTGTTGGAGCACGTCAGGAGTGCTAGTTATTCAATTTTGTTTCAAGCGTTTCACTTTTTGAATTGATTCATGGTTTGGTTGAAATTCAAGGATTTGTTTAAAGACCAATTCCATTTCAATTCAAAATCAATTATAATACAAGTCAATTTCATCTCAAGTTCTATTGAAAGTTTAGCCGTCAAAATTCAATTTCATATTAATTCATAATTCCAAATTCAAGTTTCTAAGTTCCTAACCAATATTCAAAATTTCATTCAAGGTTCAAGATTTAAATTCCAATTTTTAACTCGAGATTAAATTCCCAAATTTCATGTCAATTTGTAAAGTGTCATCCAAGACTCTATTTTAATTCATAGCCAAACACAGTCAGTCATGTCAAAATGGTAAAACCCATTATCATTTTAAATCTCCAAAGTCATTCCAGATAGGGCTCATTGTATAATTTGGTCAAATAAAATAATATGAAAACAAGTTAAGTGATGGTTGCCAAATAATGCCTCCCCACCTTTCAAATATCACGCCCGACTAACATGGCAGTGTACTAGCTTGCTACCCCAACCTCACAGCCAAAGCCATTTCGTACTACTCACCACCCACTTCACACCAGGACAAAAAAAAATCTGTTGTTACCACTCGTAATAGACCTTTTTTTTCCTATGCCAATAAACCACATACCACCTACTTGCTGCACCTTTATTTGCAACCTGCAAGTTGTAAAATTTACTGCTCTCAAACTGTCAAAAACACTCCAAAACCCAAAAGCAGCACTGCTACCATCAGACCTGCACACACAAAAAAAAAACAAAGAAAAACAACTTTCTGCAGCATTGAAAATGAGGTTACATCAAAAAAAAAAGCCACCACAATTGAAAAAGGGGTAGAAATCAGAAAGCAAAAGGGGAGATGGACAAAAATTGACAAGCCTGTGAAGACTACCTTTGTTTGCTTTCACTCATACAGAGAAACACATCACCTTCTTAACCCGGTTTCCACAATTTCCTTCTTCATAACCTGCTGTGCCCACATTTCACATCATGCAACCCACCAACTTGTACGAATTCAGCTTCCCCCACCTTTCCAATAACACGCCAGACCAAGCCTGCAACACTCAAAACGTACAACTTTCACAAACACAAAGTCTGCTACAAAATACTACAACAGCACAAATCCTAAAAAATAATGCAAACTCCAAAACCTACACTCCACACTAAACTTGCAACCTGCAATGAAAAAAAACCACTGGACCTACAAAATGTACAAACAATAGTCTGCAGAATAAAACAAAACAACAGAACATAAACCGTACCGTTGCTACACAACAGCTTGTCTGTGAAACTAACCACAAAAGAAAATTGGTGGAATTTGCAAATAAAAAGAGGAGGAAGAAAATAATAGGGACTCTGAATGAAAACAGGCGGGAGGGAATGAAAATAAAATTTTCAAAGAAGAATGTCTAGAACAGGACATACCTCTTCTTCACCTTTAAGCATAACCATTTCTCCTGCTTGCTAAAAACTTCACTCCTGCTACAATCATGATAACAACCGCACCGGAAAATATCTCAAGCACCTTGACTCAAGACTTCTTCCATAAACTCAAACAATCACAACCATCTCTTCCGGCAAAGCAATCATATAGCTGAACCACACCGCAGTTTGCAACTTCATCACCACTATATGAACAAGCTTCATAAAAAAACTTGTTCTCTTCCTCACCTTAAAAATCAACACCATAGTACTCTTCTAATTCCGAAAACCCCAACCCTTCTTCTTTCACCGCTCCCATCACCACCATTCTTTCAACCTCCTGGAAAAATCCCTTCGCCGCTGTCGTATGCATCATCTTGTCAAACACATAACCAACACCCCTTCAAATAAAAAATGGTAACACTTTACCCATCACCATCGTCATCATCTGCCCGTCGTTGAGCTGGCTCCGCTAACGCCACCACCTCACCGCTACCCCTTCAAATCCTTATGCTGGTCTCATCGTCAATCCACCATTAAACCCTAACTCTCAAATCTCTTCCATCTTCAATTGGCAAATCTCAAAACCAAAAATCACAAAGAATGAGATGAAGAAGGAGAGGTTGGATTGAAGGCTGAGCGAGTCAAGAAAGCCAAACCTGAAGTAGAGATGAATCGAACGACAAGTCGAGACGAAAGTGGATCAAACCAAACCAGCCAAAGCTCGACAAAAATGAACCTTGACGAGACGAAAACGGCGGACAACCGAGAGGTGATTCATCGAACACGAAGAGTCACACGAAGGTTGCGAATTTGAAGGTGTCTCCCCTCATTGTTTTTGCTGTCGATTCAACCTTGATGATGTTTTTTTCGTTCCCTTGGTGATGTCGTCTTCTTGTACACGATTTCCTCTCCTTCTTTTATTATTATTATTTTTTATCTGTTTTATTATTTTTGACCATTTCACGATTTTGGCTGTTAATATTATTATGGTTTTTAATTGTTGCTGATGAGAATGACCTTTTGGGTTGTTGGGTTTTCTTTGGTGGACTTCATGATCCGTGGATGTGGTATACACCATTTCTTGTTGGTTGTTTACTTCCTGGCTAGTGATGGATGAATGGGCCTCACGGCCCATCATGATTCCATGGTTTTCTCTTTTATCACTACATTATCATCACCATATGGTAGCCACTCTAATTAACTTTATTAACTTGTTTTAACGGGTGATTAGAGTATTTAATGGTTGGTAATTCTAGTTAATATTTTGGTAAAACTTTTGCTAAATTGTTAATTAAATCTCTTTATTATTTCTTTTAATAACTTTGTTTAAAATCGTTGTTTAATAGATTTCGGTTAATAATATGCTTTAGCTCCTAATTGACTTTTCACTTTAGATTTGGTTAATTATTGTTGTAAACTTTAATTTTTAATCTTGAATCGAACTTTGACTAAATTTTGATCCTACTTTTGATGCTAATTCTATTTCATTTCGATTGAGAGAGTGGTTAGTTGCTCGGTAAATATGTCGATGAACACACTTTGAAGACAGGAGCCATGTGCGTGAAATTACGATGGTGTTGTGCTAAGGATTCTTAGCTTGATGAAATTCGTGATAAGGGAATCGTCAGGTTTGCTATCCTTTACGCGAAATTATTAGGAGTTGACTTATCTTAGTTGCTTTTCAATCTTTACATTCTTCATACGCAAATTCAAATCTCGATTCACATCGAGCATTTTCTTCAAATCAAATTAACATACTTAATTGTATTTAAAACATTTTTGATAAAGATGAAAAGGGAGTTGAAATCGAGTCTTTGATTTCTCTTCTCGATTGTTTGGGCCCGAGGAGCCTTTCTTAAGTCCAAACAATTGTCTTCTTTAAAAGATGTACAATACAAAAATTTCAAATATATTTTCTAAACGCTTAGATGAAAAAGAAAGAGAGTTAAGCCTTTGACTCGCTTTCCCGATTACTTGGGCCCGAGAAGCCTTTCTTAAGCTTCGAGTAATCGTCATCCGATCCGTCTACTCGAACCATATCCATTCCTTCTCCGTTAAGGATGAAAAAGAGAGAGAGTCAAGCCTTTGACTAGCTTTCCCGATTACTTGGGCCCGAGAAGCCTTTCTTAAGCTTCGAGTAATCATCATCCGATCCGTCTACTTGAACTTCATATTATCCTTTCACATTTGAGATGAAAAAGAGAGAGAGTCAAGCCTTTGAATCGCTTTCCCGATTACTTGGGCCCGAGAAGCCTTTCTTAAGCTTCAGGTAATCGTCACCTCTAGCTAAACATCTGATAAGTCATTTTCGCTTCCTCGCCCTCGTGCGATCAAAACCCTAAAACCTATTCAAATACATTCTCTTTTCCTCCAAACATAGCTTTTCATTTTAATTTCTCGCCGCCGTGCGAACCGTAAAACCTCTTCTTAAACGAGAGATATGGTGTCTTGAGAATGACGCAAAATATTGCTTCGTCCGTAACCTATTTAAGTCGATATAAGTGGCGTGTTCCCCATGAATGTTGATATATGGAAATCCATTCAAAGTGGTGCAAGCGTCATCTCCTCACTAGTTTAGATAAAGCAATATTTTTTGTCGAATACGACTAAGCATCATTCGTTAAGTCGAACTCTTTTAACCGCGGCCGAACTACGGCCGCTCTGATTTCTCGTCTGTTAATGAGAATACGTAGGCATAGGATTGCGAGATCCTAGCGAGCAACCACCTTCTTTTCCTATCCAAACCGGCAACCGTGGCCGAACTACGGATGCTCTGATTCTTCACTTCTTTTCGAGTGAAAATACGTAGGCACAAGGGCCCTAATCCTTGGCGAGCACTCTTTTCTAAAATCACCCCTTTCTCCTTAACAATCTAACTTCTTATATTTACCTTTACACCTTTTATCTTGGAAGAACACAAACAAGTTAGACTAACATTTCTTACGAATCAAATCAAGAGGTTCCCGTTGAGTACAACGGACGTGAGGGGTGCTAATACCTTCCCCTCATGTAACCGACTCCCGAACCTAGAACTTGGTTGCGATGACCATGTTCTTTCCCTAAAGGTTTTATCGATATTTTCCTTTCCCTTTTCGAGATAAATAAAGTTTGGTGGCGACTCTGTGTTTTCCGCGACCATTCGCGTAGGATCGTGCTTTTTTTAGGTACGACACTTAGCAATATCGTGTTCAGCGACGGCGACTCCGGCGAGAAACAGAGAGCAAACTATATCTCCTTCCATCAACGGTCGCTACAGCCGACCCACTATCCGCACATACCATCCCTCACGGAGCTCGGCCTCCTTGACGGCGTCACTTGGATGCTCCAGAGAGCCGGCATTTGGCATCTGTGCACAAATCCGCAGCCGACTTACGAACAACTCACCCTTGAGTTCCGCAGTTCGTTCAGTTACTTCACTTCCAGCGGCGACCTCAGCCAACATTCTGGCGCCGCCTGCTTCCGTATGTTCGGCACGAACTACCAACTGAATCAAAACCAGATTGCCGACATCCTACATTTCCCTCGCGGCGACGATGCTCACCACCATATTACCGAACAATTTCAGCATGAAGCCTTTGCGCTTTGGTACCAATTGACCGGAATCAATGCCGACGGCTGGGATTCTCTGCATGCAACACACATCCACAACCTGACCATCCGGTATTTCCACCGAGCACTGAGCAATACCATCTTCGCAAGGGATAGCAACCATAAGGTGAACTCCAAAGAACTTTTCTTTCTCCGCTGCATGTTCAATTCTGAGCCCATCAACGCCGCTCCATTCCTCCTGGCCCACATTCAGGCCAACTGCAACCGTGGCTCTAAGCCATTTTACTTTGGCGGGATTGTTACCTCCATTGCACTCGGGCTGAACCTCGCCAACCAACTCCAGAATCTCCATACAATTCGCTCGGTATTTCTCGACACCGACCATTGCAGAGCTTCTCACCTCATCCGTTATAGGGCCGATGGAAAGTACCACCCGGTCGTGCGTGGCAAAACCGTCAGAAGTATCATCATGCCGTCACGTACCCGGATGCACTCACAGGATCGTGCCAACTGGCTTTTTGACCTCAATGCCCCTGCTGCTACCGCTGCCCCAACTCAAACCAACACCCAAGGTTCTGGTGACGAAATGTAAGATGAGTTGGACAAAACTAAGCAACCTGAGGCATCGCAACCACTTCCTTCTGAAGGCACATCCTACCGTCGCCGCTGCACCGTCCAGAGCCCGACTACTCTGAAGAAGACCTCCGCCGATCCCTCGACCAGCAAGCACAAATACTCGCTATGATGCAGCAACAAAATCAGCGAGCAGAGCAGTTCGAAGCTTGGCATCGGACCACGATGCAACAGCTCCAAACTGGCCAGGAAACCATCACTGAGAACTTGGAGAATCTTACCTTGCAGTTCGAAGGACTCCAAGATTATGTCTATCACACCGGAGCACTGAACTTTGAGGCCCGAGTCGACCAAGCTAGAGGTAGAGGACGAGACAGAGGACGTGACCGAGGCAGAGGCCGTGATTAGTTCTTTCTTTCCTTATTTGTTTACTATATTTTCTGTTTCCTGTATTTTCATTTCCCTTGTATTTCCCTCTCGCATTCTTTCAAATCAGTGGGGACACTGATTGAGATAGTGTGGGAGCGGAGCGTTTATTTCCCATTCCCTTGTACTTTTAATTCAGTAATTTCAATTCAAACATTTTCCCATTTTAGCAAATAAAAGCTCTTTTATATATCTTCTTCCGTTACGCAAATATCCCCACTTTATTCGACATTGTAATACCCCAAATTTTACCCTTTCTTTTTTATTTTTATTTTAAATTCTTATTAACCTAATAAATTAACCTTTTTTTTTAGATCTTGTTTTTTAACTAATAATAATTTAATTAATTTTTTTTTTTTTATAACTTTACTAATGTTTTTTATTAACTTTTTTTTTTCTTTTTTCTATTTAGTTTATTTATTTAAATCATTTTAAACTCTTCTTACTAACTTTTACGATTTAAATTAAAATTAAATTTTTTTTTTCTTTTCTTTAAGAGTAAATTTTTTTATAACCTTTTTTAAATTAATTTCTAACACATTTTTTAATCAAATTCTAATACTTTTTTTTAAAAATAAAAATCTAACTTCTTTTTAAAATTAAATCTTTTTCTAACTTTTTTTAAATCTTTTTTCTAACTCCTCTTTAAAGTTAAATCTTTTTCTATCTTTTTTAAAGCTAAATTTTTTTTTTCTAACTTTTTTAAAGCTAAATCTTTTTTTTCTAACTTTTTTAAAGTTAAATCTTTTTTTCTATTTTTTTTAAAAAAATCAAATCTTTTTTCTAACTTTTTTAAAGTTAAATATTTTTTTCTAACTTCTTTATAAAGTTAAATCTTTTTTCTAACTTTTATAAAGATAAATCTTTTTTTCTAACTTTTTTGAAAAAATTAAATCTTTTTTTCTAACTTCTTTTTAAAGTTAAATCTTTTTTTTTTCTAACTATTTTAAAAATTAAATCTCACCTTTGTCACTTTTTTTTGTTCTTTATTATTTTTACTCTAAATTTTTCTATCTTTCATTAAAAAATAACAAAAATAGTTTTTTATTATTATTTAATTATTATTTTCGTATTTTAATTAAATCATTTTTTAAAATATTATTTTTTTCACTTTTTTCTAAATTATTCATAAAAATATCCAAAAAATCATAAAATAAAAAATATTGAAAAATTTTTTGTTCTTTTTATAATATTTTTGATTTTAGGAATCAATAGGATTATTAGTTTATTTTAATTATTTTAAATTATTTAAATTTTATTTTTTTCTTAACTAATTATTTAGTTTGGGCTTTAAAATGGGCTTTAGGGACATTATTGACAATTTGGTGTTAACCCTAATTTGTTCCCTATATATACATGTGTTGCCTTGTTGGAAAAGAGAGGAGAATGAAAAAAACCTAAGAGGGGTCAGAAGGTTTTCTTCAGAAAAGAGGAGAGAGAGGGAGAAACAAAGGAGATCCCCAGAGAAGAAAGGCGGTCGTTCCCACAACTCGTTAGAAGGATTGGAGCTCTCCAGTGTTCCCTTATTCAAACCTTTTTCACATTTACCGAAGCAAACCTCCGCTTCGTAGGTTAAATTACTAAACCTTTTGCCTTTTCATGTTTATGTGCATATTTTGTCATGTTAATGTGTTTAGGTCCGTTAAATTACTAAATCCTTTGCATTTTTCATATTTATTTGCATCCTTGCCATGTTAACCTTCATTGTTGTTTAAATCCGTAGATTTTGATATGTATGAACCATGATTGTGTCGTATAGGATTGTTTGCATGTCCATTAATTGTCTGTTTGCATTTGCAATTCTATTGTTATTTTTTTTATCAAAACCTTTTTCAAAATCAAAACCTTTTTTTATTAAAACTAAAACATTTTTTCCCAAAAAAAAAAACCTTTTTTGTTCCCGTAAACATTTTTTTCCAAAAAAAACCTTTTTTTGTTCCCGTAAACATTTTTTTCCAAAAAAGCCTTTTTTTTTGTTCCCGTAGACATTTTTTTCCAAAAAAGCCTTTTTTTTGTTCCCGTAGACATTTTTTCCAAAAAAACCTTTTTGTTCGCAAAAACATTTTTTTTATATATAATTTAAACTTAACATTTTTTTATATAATTTAAACTTAAATTTTTTTAACTAAGTAATTCCATTTTAAAATTAAAACCTTTTTTTATATATATAATTAAAATATTAAAAAAATTAAAACCTTTTCGTAAGGAACTCCTTATGTTTGCCGTGTCATTTTGTGTACCTTTTATTTTCTTTATTCCTGCATTTCATTTGCATGCTTGAGGTTGAGATGTGCTTGTGGTGGCCACAGCCCCACACTATTTTCCTCCCTCACTTCATTCTAAGTGTCATTACATATTTTCATATTCTTCATGTTTTCAGAAATGTTTCTTTGTTTCTTTATATCCTCTGCCTTTATTACTTTTCTTATTTCTGTACCTTAATTATTCCTCCATATAATGATTTGTCATATTTTCACATTTTTTACAGTTTTATCCTTCCGAAGGATTAGGTCCAGCCTTTTGGCCGCTGAGTCAATAGCCTTACCCCTTTTATGAATCAAACCCTAATTTTCACAAATGCCTCGCCGCAGGCAAAGTTACAATTTTACCCCTAGCATTAGGTCAAAGAGCCGCTGCGCTCATTTTAGGGTTTCCCGCCGCGGAATCCCTAACCTAACCCTAATTCACTTAACAATTTACAACGTAGATATTGGAGTTTCTACACTCCGCGTAAGCGTGTCCCTAAGATACGTTTATTCCCCATTGGAACCTTGGCCACAGTCAAGACGTTTCTAACCTCCCTTTTGAGGGGAACTACGATTACTCTGATTCCACTCCCGTAAGGATACGTAGGCACAAGATGCGATGTCTTGCCGAGTAAACTTAGAATTAACCCCTTAGGTTTATTTTCTCACTTTTAATCCTTTGTACATATACCTTAAGCAAATAAATAAAGCAAATAGTAAACATCCGAACAAAAGGTTCCTGTAGAGTACTACAGAAGTTTAGGGTGCTAATACCTTCCCTAAATTTAACCAACCCCCGAACCCTAGATCTTTCCCCGCATTGTGTTTACGATGCAAAAATAGGTTTTCCCTCTTTTGACCTTTTCCTTCGGATAAATCAAAGAGCGGTTGTGAATTGAATTGCGATTCAAACTCATTAATAGTTTGTGATCCTATTTCCACCGCAACAGAAAATGGCGACTTCACTGGGGAGATTCTAAAAATGACTTTTGAGGGTTATCCCTAACTCGTTCATATTTATTACTATCTGTGTGATTATTCATTTGCATGTATATATTTGTGCTTCGATTGTGGGACTGTTCCTTGTGCTGTGAGATGAGTCCTACACCCGGATCTAGTGTACCTTAGGTAAATGGCAATAGACCAAGGAAACTGTACGACGTATATCGATACGGTTGATCTGGTGGCCATAGTTAGTGCGACTTCTTGGTTGGTGCTTATATTCCTTAAGTCAAGTTGAGGATAATATTGAGGCTGCCATATGTTGTCAATGCACTAACTGACTTTTAGAACCCTAGTTAACTCATCTTGGCCTTTAGAAAGTAGTGAGGTAACCGGCTTTGGTGCAGACTGAAGTTGGTTGACACTCGATACTACGCTCATTGAGATCTTAAACTTGGAGGGTTTTGGTTGGCAAGTAAGTTGCCTTCTGAACAACCACCCTTGTGAAGGATCAATGATATTGAGATCCATTAGAACCTGGTTACTTTTTGTAGGACAGGATGAACCATCTAACTTCAGGGGAGGATATTTGCCTTTGAACCTCATGCAAGCTTTTAACCTAGGACTTTGTGTGTTTTCATGCATTGCATCCATAAAGCATCTCATCGCATTGTATTTCATGGAGTTCAAACATCATTTATGGATATCGCGGGATACCATAAATAAAAAAATATATATAAAATGAAAAAACAAGAAAAAGATTTCCTTGGTACCTCACGACATCAGTAAATGTTTTGGATTCCATAAAATCTTCATTTACATTCACATTTTAGCATCATACTTTTGCATTGCATGTGTCTCCCGATTTCTCACACTCGGTTCTCTCACCTTCCAGTTTCGTCACCCTGAGTTCTCGGCACCAATACAACACCAGAGCTCAAACTCGGAAAAGAATGGAGGATCAGGCAAAAGAGATTGATCGCCTTAGCAATGAACTTGAAGACCTTCGAGGGGGTATGGGGCGAATGATGGAATTGTTACATGTCATGAATGCTAAGATGGATACCCAGCCCACTGTTGTTTCTGAGATTACCGGCGTTACTGTGGACCCTCCACCAAGTGTGACCGTAGCAGGGGACCCACCTTATGGTCTTGCTCCCGGTTTTGTGCCTCCTCAAGCCACTGTTCCGATTAATCAACCTGTTCAGCAAGCCGTGCCCTTGTTTTCTGAAGTTTCTAAGGGGGCTCCTATCTTTGCACCACCTGTTGTACACACTCGTGCGCAACCGTACTTCAATGAGACAGTTTTTGATAATCTTGATGAGAATGTTGAGGGTTATGAGAAACATGATAAGCTTCGTGAGGAAGTAAACACTATCGTCCAGAGATTGAAAAAGGTAGAGGGTGATCAAATTTTTGGGACTGCTGCAAGGGATGTTTGTTTGGTCTCAGGTTTGGTTATTCCCCCGAAGTTCAAAACTCCGAACTTCGATCGTTATGAAGGTGCCACCTGCCCTAAGAGTCACTTGATCATGTATTATCGCAAAATGGCTTCCCATGTCGAGAATGATAAACTGATGATTCATTGCTTCCAAGACAGTTTGAAGGGTGCTTCTTCCAAGTGGTATTTAACTTTGGACCAATCCCGCGTTAAGAGCTTTCAAGATTTATCTGACGCTTTCATCAAACACTACAAGTACAATATGGATCTGGCTCCTGACAGAAGACAGTTGCTGAGTATGTCACAAAAGAATTCTGAGTCATTCAAAGAATATGCCCAAAGGTGGAGAGAGACTGCTTCGCAGGTAGAACCTCCTTTGACCGAGAAAGAGTTAGCTGATTGGTTTGTCGACACAGTCCGTCCAGAATTTTACGAGAGAATGGTGGGTAGTGTGACTTCAAATTTCTCCGACATCGTTGCTGTGGGTGTCAAGATTGAATTGGGTATGAAGAGTGGTAAAATGACAAATAATCATGGCGCTTCTAAGGATCAGCCGAAGAAACCTCCGTATAGCTCCCAGAAAAAGAAGGAGAGTGAGACTAATGCTATATCCTCTGGTAGACCAAGGGAATGCTTTTATCGACATCCGCAAGGTTCTGCTCAACCTCAAGGGTACCCAGTCCAGTATGCTCAACAACCCTATGTGGCAGCTATTACACCTTCTTTCAATCAACAGGTTCCCATGTATCAACCTATGCAACAACCTCCTGTTTATCCGCCTCCTGTCAACTACCTACAGGCACCCATTACTCCTGCTCCTCAACAGCCAAAGAGTCCGGCTCCTCGCCAGAATATGCCGAATAGAAGAACGTATAAGCCTTGTCCGCCGATTCCAATGACTTTTACCGAGTTGTATCCCTCTTTGGTCAAGCAGGGTCTCATCACTACTCGGGCTTTGGGTCCGCCTCCTAATCCTCTACCCGCCAATTACAACGCCGCCGCTCATTGTTTATTTCATGAGGGTGCGCCTGGTCATGATCTGGAGAATTGTTATGCTCTCAAAAATATTGTCAGGGATCTATTGGAAAAGAAGATTTTGTCATTTGAAGATCCTCAACCAAATGTTAAGAAGAACCCTTTCCCTAACCATGAGAGTGTCAATGCCGTTAGTGTTGATTCGGGGGATGGTTATGCCCTTGACGTTGAACAGATTAAGACTCCTCTCAAAATGTTCCATTCGAAACTGTTTGAAGCTGGTTTAGTAGATACTTCCCACGTTGCATGTGTAAGTTGTGAAGCCAGTACTAAGGGTTGTGTGTTAGTTCAGAACGATGTTCAGAGGCTTATTAATGAGGGTGTTTTACAAGTGACAAGCCAAGCCAAGAAGGATGTAGTCGCTGTGGTTGAGCCTGTTTTCCATCAGCCTGAATCAAAGGGTAAGGTACCAGTGTTTAATTTATCAGGGGCAGGCTCCGCCAACCTCGTGTTCGATATACCAAGGTCGTATATCCCTGAAGTGAATCAGCCTAAGCCTATAGTTATTCGAAGACCTAGTCCGTTTCCTTTCAGTGATCCTAAAGCTGTGCCTTGGAAATATGACGTGACTATGATCAACGAAGAATCTGGGAAAATTATTTTGAAGCAACGACTGAAAACTGTTGAAGATGTGACCAGCGTAACTGGGGCAAGCCATGACGACTCACAATGATCGTAAACCAGACGTTCTTTCCATTGAGGCTCCGCCAAAGAAAACTGTTGCTCTTAGATTTCATAAACATTTAGAAGGATTTTTCCGACAGTTCATTTGTTTATTTATATGCATTTCTCTTTGATTAAGCATATTTAGCATGTACGAACTTGTTTATCTTTGATTAATTAATGCAACGCATATGTTTGTCTTGAATAAATCCATTCGTTTCACTCATTCAAAAAACGTTTTCATAAATCATAATGCCAACTTTACCCGATCTCTTGTTCTGATGGAGAATTGGGGGGAGGATGACGAACCTAAAACGTCAGATTTCTTGTCGTATGCTTTCGATTGAAACCCGCTGATGATGTAAGGCATTGTTTCAAATCCCAAACACTGGAGATATAAGGATGTTAATCCCTAGTCAACCCTTTGAGCCTTGAAGTAGGAGTTTTTCTTTCTTTTTAAGAACCTTCATCCTAACCTGGGGCAGGGTAGGTTTCAGTTAAACCGATCGAGCGCTTAGACTCTTAAAAAGGAAGAGCCAACCTTCGAGAATTTATCCTTAGCATCTTAAGAAGTCCAATACAATGGCTATCCCTCGGTTACCTAAGGAGTGGGGCAGTCACGAGTCTTTCAAAAGATTTACACGACTTGTGCATAAAAGAATATTCAAAAAAATAAGAGCCCGCTAAGTCAAAACCTATGAAGGAGACTTAGGCAAAACTGGGGCATCCCGCTGGACTCCAAAGTCAGATCAAAAGACGTTGTCCAGGCAAAAGTTAGGGAATAAAAACAAAACTAGAGGGTACAATAAATAATCCCTAGTAAAGAACAAAATCGTGTGAACAATTGCCATTAGAAATAGGTGAGTGACTGCCATGTCCAAAGCCTTGATAAGTTCTCGACCATAGCAAATCCGCTTGAGATATGAGCGTTCGTATCCGGTTAACTGAATTAGGATTGGAGAACATCACGAAGAATGGGTGGGTACAAATATAACTTTGAGCCTTTATCCTTTGTTTCTTAAACCGTGAACCGAGCCACGATACAACCTTTAAAAGACCTAATTGAAGTAGGACTTCGGTTGAAAGCATACTTGACAAGATCACGTTTCCTGACTCCTACGAGCTATGCTCAAAAATTCATGTTGGCATTATAATTCAAACTTATATCCTAACCAGTGATCTCGGTCACAAGTTGTTGAGGTATCTTTTTCAAAACAAAAAAACAAAAAATTCAAGACAAATATATGCGTACATTGATAAGCTCAGGATAGGCATTTCAAGCATGATGACTTTGCTTGATATCTTAGAGATTTACATATGGACATAACCCGTGGAACTTGATGATCCTGCTAAACAGAGGCAGGCAGTTTCCCAATTCGCTTACCAACGCGAGTCTGACGTTCTTAAGAGCTATTTCCCAAAGATTTCATCGTAACACGATTAATTTGTGCCAGTTACGTCGAGACCTGACAAATCTCTCAAAGAGTTTGAGAACAATGGGGCAGCCGGACTCGGTGTTCTCTATAAAATCCTCTTGAGATGACCCTACCTCGCAACGCAAGTATCCTAGGGCACCATGTTTTTAAAGCAAACAAATGGCGACTACTATAAGGTCCTTCAAGATCAAAACTATGTGGTCACAACTTTTCTTCATGCACCCGATGGATTTTACTCACAGCGGCCTTCATTCCCCAGTAAACCTCAGTGTTGCAACATGCTCCTAAACTATTGCCTCATCACAGTCCCCAGAGAGACTATAAGCTGACAACTTTTTCTTGGGTAACTCGAAAGTGTCCCTCAGGTTTTCTTCTCCCCATGAGAAGGCGTGATACTGTGCACCCAAGCAGATTACTTTCTCCCTCAGAGAATTCAGAACATTTAAAACCAGATTTGGTTCCACCATTGATCCTTCTCACCCATGATTGACGTATTGGTTGCAGAGAACGTAGGGTATCCCCGTCGAGATGTTTATTTCATCTCTCGTCCCGTCTCTAGTCTGTTTCGTCAGCCTACGCAGGGGCATAAGCATCACATGTCTATTTCATTACATATTCATTACATATTCATTACATATTCATTACATATTCATTACATATTCATTACATACTCATTACATACTCATTTCATAACATCCTGCATATTCACATACATAGACATCAACATACATTCATATTAACATATTCATACGCGTTAGCATGCACAGGTTCATTGTGTCTCTATCATTGGTCGTTACCACCGAGTAACTGGGTTCGTCCATTCTCTTCAAATAGATTGTCAGCCCTAAGCATAAAATGCTTACTTGTTTCCAGTTTCCCCACAGAGCTCGATCCTCGTGGATGACAGTTACTTCAGCTATCTTTCCTCGCCAGGATAAGATATCTACACTTCGAGATCATTCCCTCGATGGAGTCTTGATTACCAGTTTTCTTTCTAGCTCGATCCTAGATTGAATCTCAGTCTTGTCGGTCGTCGAGCCCAACCGGACGTGCATTTATTTTGCACCATCTAAAGGTTTTCACCATACCATGGCAGATACGCGACTGTTCTCGCCCAAGAAGGTTATCACTGTACCCGGACGTGCATTTATTTTGCACTATCTTTCAAGAAAATCAACTACAATCATTTACAGATACGCGCCAGTTCACGCCTGGAAAATCTATCAATACAATACTTTACAATCCTACATGTTATAACCCTTCACAACACTTTACATCTTACAACATCGGTATACAACATTTCTCACCTAAGAAGCCGATCCTATCTTCGTTATGACTCGCAGTAAATGGCCATCTCCATGGAGCAGTTGGGCTTCCATTTACCTGTCGTCTTGAAGTATGGGGGGTTTTGAACCAAATCGTATTCAGGAGAGCACGATCTTGAAGTACGGGGAGGTTTGAGCAGTTTCATATTCAGGAGAGCACGATTCTGAAGTTATGAAGAAGTTCATTTATCCTTTAGTAAAAGAAGGAGCGGAATCATATTCAGGAGAGCACGATTCTGAAGTATGAGGAAGTTCAGTTAGCCCTTTTCATGTTCAGGAGAGCACGATTCTGAAGCATGAAGAAGTTCATTTATCCTTTAGTAAAAGAAGGAACGGAATCATATTCAGGAGAGCACGATTCTGAGTTATGAGGAAGTTCAGTTGGCCGTTTTTCAGGAGAGCACGATTCTGAAGAATGAAGAAATTTCAGGAACCGAATCATATTCAGGAGAGCACGATTCTGAGTTATGAGGAAGTTCGATTACCCAGTTTCATATTCAGGAAAGCACGATTCTGAAGTATGGAAAAATTCATTTACAACCAAATCATATTCAGGAGAGCACGATTCTGAAATATGAGTAAATTCAGTCATCCAGTTTCATATTCAGGAGAGCACGATTCTGAAATATGAAGAAATTCAGTCATCCAGTTTCATATTCAGGAGAGCACGATTCTGAAATATGAGTATATTCAGTCATCCAGTTTCATATTCAGGAGAGCACGATTCTGAAATATGAAGAAATTCATTCATCCAGTTTCATATTCAGGAGAGCACGATTCTGAAATATGAGTATATTCAGTCATCCAGTTTCATATTCAGGAGAGCACGATTCTGAAGTATGAGGAAGTTCAGTTAGCCTTTTCATATTCAGGAGAGCACGATTCTGAAGTATGAGGAAGTTCAGTTAGCCCTTTTCATATTCAGGAGAGCACGATTCTGAAGTATGAAGAATTTCATTTACAAGGAAGAGCCGAATCATATTCAGGAGAGCACGATTCTGAAGTATGAGAAAGTTCAGTTAGCCCTTTTCATATTCAGGAGAGCACGATTCTGAAGTATGAAGAATTTCATTTACCCGAAAGAGCCGAATCATATTAAGGAGAGCACGATTCTGAAGTATGAGGAAGTTCAGTTTACCCTTTTCATGTTCAGGAGAGCACGATCTTGAAGCATGAAGAAGTTTATTTATCCTTCAGTAAGAGAAGAATCAGAATCGTATTCCAGGCGCCGACCTTAAATGCGAGAAGATTTATCTATCAGATAAGCAGCAGCCTCTTGATTTGAGTGCTCATCCATTTTGGCACATAAGTCCTTTCCAACGATGAGTGACAGTTCTCCCTCGAGAAGCTTATTAGGGCATTTCCTATTAAAATCCATTTATTTTGGCATACAGCCGGTTTTTACCCTGTATATTTGCTACGGATTCCCGAAAAGTCCGTTTGATCGTGTCACGAGAGATAGTTTACAGAAGCTTGGATGTTATTCTTTGCTCAATGCTCCATGCATTCTGTGATCGATTTTGCAATCGTACGTGATCCAAATTTACTTTTAGATTCCCAGTGGAGGCCGTCTCACAGGTGCCATCTCCATTTGAGAATCTCGTTCCCGTTCTAAAAATGACAATTGGTCGTGTTCACACCAGTTGACCATCATTTTAGAATTCCCCCGTGTTGTGCTTTGTCCCAGCGCGTCGTTTTCCCCAGTGTGTTCTTCTCGTAGCGTCTGTCCCTGTGTCGTCGTATTCGTCAGCATTTTCGCATTCATCATTTCAACATACGCATCATATCATATTCATGGCATTGTCTGCATTAGTCTGTTCTTGTTTTGTCTATAACATTGCATATCGCCACATATAAGGGCAAAATTTTCGGTTATCTATATTTAAATCCCTCCACCATGATTCCTCGAGTCTCCGCCACTCAAATCATCTGGTGTAGTTATTAAAATAGGGGCAACTGTAATACCCCAAATTTTACCCTTTCTTTTTTATTTTTATTTTAAATTCTTATTAACCTAATAAATTAACCTTTTTTTTTAGATCTTGTTTTTTAACTAATAATAATTTAATTAATTTTTTTTTTTTTTATAACTTTACTAATGTTTTTTATTAACTTTTTTTTTTCTTTTTTCTATTTAGTTTATTTATTTAAATCATTTTAAACTCTTCTTACTAACTTTTACGATTTAAATTAAAATTAAAATTTTTTTTTCTTTTCTTAAAGAGTAAATTTTTTTATAACCTTTTTAAATTAATTTCTAACACATTTTTTAATCAAATTCTAATACTTTTTTTTAAAAATAAAAATCTAACTTCTTTTTAAAATTAAATCTTTTTCTAACTTTTTTTAAATCTTTTTTCTAACTCCTCTTTAAAGTTAAACCTTTTTCTATCTTTTTTAAAGCTAAATTTTTTTTTCTAACTTTTTTAAAGCTAAATCTTTTTTTTCTAACTTTTTTAAAGTTAAATCTTTTTTTCTATTTTTTTTAAAAAAATCAAATCTTTTTTCTAACTTTTTTAAAGTTAAATATTTTTTTCTAACTTCTTTATAAAGTTAAATCTTTTTTCTAACTTTTATAAAGATAAATCTTTTTTTCTAACTTTTTTGAAAAAATTAAATCTTTTTTTCTAACTTCTTTTTAAAGTTAAATCTTTTTTTTTTTCTAACTATTTTAAAAATTAAATCTCACCTTTGTCACTTTTTTTTGTTCTTTATTATTTTTACTCTAAATTTTTCTATCTTTCATTAAAAAATAACAAAAATAGTTTTTTATTATTATTTAATTATTATTTTCGTATTTTAATTAAATCATTTTTTAAAATATTATTTTTTTCACTTTTTTCTAAATTATTCATAAAAATATCCAAAAAATCATAAAATAAAAAATATTGAGAAAATTTTTGTTCTTTTTATAATATTTTTGATTTTAGGAATCAATAGGATTATTAGTTTATTTTAATTATTTTAAATTATTTAAATTTTATTTTTTTCTTAACTAATTATTTAGTTTGGGCTTTAAAATGGGCTTTAGGGACATTATTGACAATTTGGTGTTAACCCTAATTTGTTCCCTATATATACATGTGTTGCCTTGTTGGAAAAGAGAGGAGAATGAAAAAAACCTAAGAGGGGTCAGAAGGTTTTCTTCAGAAAAGAGGAGAGAGAGGGAGAAACAAAGGAGATCCCCAGAGAAGAAAGGCGGTCGTTCCCACAACTCGTTAGAAGGATTGGAGCTCTCCAGTGTTCCCTTATTCAAACCTTTTTCACATTTACCGAAGCAAACCTCCGCTTCGTAGGTTAAATTACTAAACCTTTTGCCTTTTCATGTTTATGTGCATATTTTGCCATGTTAATGTGTTTAGGTCCGTTAAATTACTAAATCCTTTGCATTTTTCATATTTATTTGCATCCTTGCCATGTTAACCTTCATTGTTGTTTAGATCCGTAGATTTTGATATGTATGAACCATGATTGTGTCGTATAGGATTGTTTGCATGTCCATTAATTGTCTGTTTGCATTTGCAATTCTATTGTTATTTTTTTTATCAAAACCTTTTTCAAAATCAAAACCTTTTTTTATTAAAACTAAAACATTTTTACCCAAAAAAAAAACCTTTTTTGTTCCCGTAAACATTTTTTTCCAAAAAAAACCTTTTTTTGTTCCCGTAAACATTTTTTTCCAGAAAAGCCTTTTTTTTTGTTCCCGTAGACATTTTTTTCCAAAAAAGCCTTTTTTTTTGTTCCCGTAGACATTTTTTCCAAAAAAACCTTTTTGTTCCCAAAAACATTTTTTTTATATATAATTTAAACTTAACATTTTTTTATATAATTTAAACTTAAATTTTTTTAACTAAGTAATTCCATTTTAAAATTAAAACCTTTTTTTATATATATAATTAAAATATTAAAAAAATTAAAACCTTTTCGTAAGGAACTCCTTATGTTTGCCGTGTCATTTTGTGTACCTTTTATTTTCTTTATTCCTGCATTTCATTTGCATGCTTGAGGTTGAGATGTGCTTGTGGTGGCCACAGCCCCACACTATTTTCCTCCCTCACTTCATTCTAAGTGTCATTACATATTTTCATATTCTTCATGTTTTCAGAAATGTTTCTTTGTTTCTTTATATCCTCTGCCTTTATTACTTTTCTTATTTCTGTACCTTAATTATTCCTCCATATAATGATTTGTCATATTTTCACATTTTTTACAGTTTTATCCTTCCGAAGGATTAGGTCCAGCCTTTTGGCCGCTGAGTCAATAGCCTTACCCCTTTTATGAATCAAACCCTAATTTTCACAAATGCCTCGCCGCATGCAAAGTTACAATTTTACCCCTAGCATTAGGTCAAAGAGCCGCCGCGCTCATTTTAGGGTTTCCCGCCGCGGAATCCCTAACCTAACCCTAATTCACTTAACAATTTACAACGTAGATATTGGAGTTTCTACACTCCGCGTAAGCGTGTCCCTAAGATACGTTTATTCCCCATTGGAACCTTGGCCACAGTCAAGACGTTTCTAACCTCCCTTTTGAGGGGAACTACGATTACTCTGATTCCACTCCCGTAAGGATACGTAGGCACAAGATGCGATGTCTTGCCGAGTAAACTTAGAATTAACCCCTTAGGTTTATTTTCTCACTTTTAATCCTTTGTACATATACCTTAAGCAAATAAATAAAGCAAATAGTAAACATCCGAACAAAAGGTTCCTGTAGAGTACTACAGAAGTTTAGGGTGCTAATACCTTCCCTAAATTTAACCAACCCCCGAACCCTAGATCTTTCCCCGCATTGTGTTTACGATGCAAAAATAGGTTTTCCCTCTTTTGACCTTTTCCTTCGGATAAATCAAAGAGCGGTTGTGAATTGAATTGCGATTCAAACTCATTAATAGTTTGTGATCCTATTTCCACCGCAACAGACATAAACAAAATTTTTCAGTCATTCCTCAAAAGCAAAAGCATCACGAGAATGCGCCAAAGTTCAAACCAAGTTTTGAAACTCCGAGACGAAAATTCTAAAAAAACCAGTACCGTCCTGACACCTTAGACCTCTGGTTTATGCAAGTCGGTTTCACTACCTACGTGTACCAAAGTTTCAATTTTCTATGCAAACTCAGCCCCAAGTAGTTTATACAAGCAGTCAGCACAATCCTAAACACTTCTAAGCGAGCGACCAATGCAAATAAGTGTATGATCTCCAAAAAGATGAAAAATCATGAAAAGAAAGCCATATAGCCCAAGTATAGAGACATGTTCCCTCTAAGTTAGGTGCTCCTCACCCGAGCATTTAGCCCAACGGTACAAAAACTCATTGAAAATCAATAGTATAAGCGTATGAGCAATGAAAAGATCAAAACAGCAATGAGATCATATTCACTAACAGGTTGACTTGCCATGAAAGTGTATGGACAACGGGCTTAATGTGATTGCGCTAGAACAAACAGGGTAAACTTGATGTGAGAACCTTGATACCGAGCTGCAGTAGCGTGATTGGGACCGATTTGCATAAAAAGGAGACCTCCGAAGACTTATAGTCCAGTGTCGTCACCGTACTCGTTTTGTTCCTATTTAGAATCCCGGTTTTTCCCAACTTTCTGAATGAGGAAGCTGCCTCGTGCTTGCCGACTTTTATTCTTTCTCTTTTTACTTGAGGACAAGCAAAGATTCAAGCTTAGGGGAGTTTGATAACGCGAAATCGTATATATATATATTGACGTATAACTCAACTAATATTCGACTGGTTTCAATCCGATTTCGGGTTTCTTCCATGTCATTTGTCTTATATTTTGCAGGTATATGAAGATCATGTTCAAACAAAGCAATATGAATAAAAGAAGCAATTACAGATGAAATATGGACGAAAACCAGATGAAAACAACATGAAAAACATAGAATGCGCATTTTGCTGCTGTGACGACCGTCACACCTCCATGACGACTGTCACACACCATGACGACCGTCATGCAGGCAAAAACGCAAAGCTTCAATTAAACGTGCAAATACCAGTTCCAAGTCCCAAATAATAGACCACTACTCCCTAATTTTTCTGACTCCAAGTCCACCTTCTTCAAATTACAACCGTTAGCATTTTACCTCTATAAAAGGGGAAGGAGGGGAGCTGAGAAAGAGAGCCGCATTCAGATAACGAAGTGCTGCCCAAATTATTTTCCAGAGCAAATTTAGTTTCATTCTTTTTGTTTTTGTTTCCTTTCCATATTCCTGTATTCCATTTCTACAATATTCATTTGTGCGCTCTTTCGGTTTGAAGACATAATCCTGCCGACATCTTTGGGATTTGGCCAAAAGCCAATTGGATACGTTACAGGTTTTTATTATTTCGTTAATTGTAACTTTAATTCTCAGTAATATGAATGTTCTAAGTTTCTGCTTTTATTTATGTTTTACTTATTCCAAATCCATGTCTAGCTAAACCAGAGTAATCGATATGTAATAACAATTCAGACGGGATTTGATAATAATCGGTTAAAAAAACTTTCTCTTTCAAAAGTCGCTTATGGCCTGAGTGTTTAAACGTATTTCCTAAATAAACGTTCGTCGCGATAGCGAGAACTTATTTAAACGTAGTTTTGCCACGACAGTGGGAAATTAATTAAGGTATGAACCAACAAGCGACAGCTGCGGCTAAGACCAGATAGTAAACACTAGGCATTTGTTTTAATAACAGCGAAAGCACTTTAAAATAGATTAGAACTTAGAGATTTCCAAAAAGCGATTTTAACCCTGAACGGGATAGCGACAACATACGTTCCGCCTTAGAGTTGCCACTAGCGTCAACAACCATCGTGAGATGAAAGTCTTTAGATCACTATTTTCTTCTTAAATAAATTCTGAAAAATATTTTATATACCAGTAACTTGTCAAATCCCCGAAGAACATAATTATTGCATATCGATTCGCGTAATTATAATTCAAGTAACGTTTTTAGTTCCCTTTAGTGATAGAAATTATTCCCTTAAACATTATCTACCTAGCTAAACATAGTAACTCCCGAGAACACTAGTTTGATTACGAGTCCTTGTGGGATCGATATCTTTTATTACTACGCGATAGACTGTGCACTTGCAGTTAAGTTGTATTAGACATAGAAAGTCGCGATCAGATACACACCACCTTAGTTCAAGTGTTGCAAGTCTTCCATGCCCATGTTCATCTTCAACAATTTGAACACCTCAATTGTGACTCCCTTGATCAAAAAAATAACAACTTGTTCTTCACTTCGACAATATCTCAATCACAATCTTCCTTCACTAACAAGTTCCCTTAAGAAGTAAAAATCATCTCAATGTGCTTGATCCTCCCATGTGCAATAGGGTTCTTACCAAAATTAATCGTAAAAATGTTATCAAACTGTAGTGTAACAACATCACCCTCATTGTTTCTCAGCTCATGCAATAGATTCATTAGCCATACGACTTGACATGCACATAAAAAAGCAGTATGTACTCAGCCTCCCAAGACGACAGTGCAACTACTGGTTCCTTCTTCAAACACCATGAGATTCGTTTTCTACCAAACACAAAGATGTATCTAGTTATAGATTTTCAATCCTCTTTATCTCCACACCAATTAAAATCGGTAAAACAGAGTAAATTGAATTTTCTACTCGTATCTATTGCGGGAAAGAGAATTATATATCCAGTTGATCATTTGACGTATCTTAGGATCCTCTTGTCTACTGCCAAGTGATACACCTTATGTCTCTCTATGAATTTACTCACAATATCGTCACTAAAGGCCAAATTCAGTCGCGTATTACATAATTTACACAAGGATCCAATTAACTTCAGGTACTGAGTTGGATCAACATCTTCCTCATCCTCATTCTTTGACAATTGTAGCCTCTGTTCACACGAAGTAATAGAAGCATTATAATACTCCATTTCAAACTTCTTCAACATCCCAAGCGCATACATTCTTTGGTGCATAAACATTCCCCTTTTAGACTTATGGAACTCAATGCCAATGATGTATGTCATGAGGCCAATGTCGGTCATCTCAAACTATTTCATAAGTCCACTATTAAACATGAAATGCATTTTTTGTTGTTGTCTGTTATCAACAAGTTGTCTATGTATAGAAAAAGGACTATCACTCATTCACTTGTATCTGTCTTCACATACACACCATATTTGGATACATATTTCTTGAAGCCACCTTCCTTTAAAAAACCATATATCCTTTTTGTTGTGGTTGAAATAGGATATCAAATTATTAATTAATTTGAATCACAATTCTTAATTCACAACCGCTCTTTGATTTATCCGAAGGAAAATGTAAAAAGAGGGAAAACCTATTTTTGCATCGTAAACACAATGCGGGGAGAGATCTAGGTAAGGGGTTGGTTAAGCTTAGGGAAGGTGTTAGCATCCTAAACTTCTGTAGTACTCTACAGGAACCTTTTGTTCGATTTTACTATTTTTGCTTTATTATATTTTAAAGTATATACAAAGGGATTAAAAGGTTAAAGAAAAGACCTAAGGGGTTAATTCTAAGTTTACTCGGCAAGACATCGCATATTGTGCCTACATATCCTGATGGGAACGGAATCAGAGTAATTGTAGTTCCCCTTGAAAGGGAGGTTAGAAACGTCTTGACTGTAGTCAAGGTTTCAATGGGGAATAAACGTATCTTAAGGACACGCTTACGTGGAGTCTTGAAACTCCTATTTCTACGTTGAAGTTGTTAATTGAAATTAGGGTTAAATTAGGGATTCCATTGCAGTAAACTCTAAAACAGAGTACGACGACTCTTTGACCTAATGCTAGGGTAAAGGGTATTTTTGTCCACGGCGGGACACCTAGGCTAATTAGGGTTTGATCCACTCAAAGGGTAAGGCTATTAATTTGGCGGTCAAACGGCCAGACATAATCCTTCGGAAGGAGTTTAAACGGTAAATGATGCAAACGTGACAAATTATTACATGGAGGAATTAAAGTACGGAAATAAGGAAAGCGATAAAAGCAAAAAGCATCGCGGAGATCACTCGCGTAAATTACAAATCCCAAAAAATAAGAATAAATAACTGCGATGATAGCCTCCCATAATTACAATTGAAACAAAGACAACACAAAAAATGAAGGATAAATAAGTTGAAATGAATAAGAAGTAATGATGGTTAGCTGAAAATAACACTGACATACATCAGGAGTTCCTTACGAAAAGGTTTTAATTTTTATGTTTTAATTATGCCAATTGGTTTCAATTCTAATATTTTAATTATAAAAAATGGTTTTAATTTTAAAATGGAATTATTTTGTTAATAAAAAAAATTTAAGTTTGAATTATAAAAAGAATGTTACGTTTTAACTTGTATATAAAAAAAAATATAAGTTTTATAAAAAGAGAAAAAATATATTTTTTTTAGTTTTAAATAAATAGGTTTTTCAGTTTTTAAAAAAAAAGGAAAGATTGAGTTTTTTAGTTTTTCTTTAACAAAAATGAATTAGTAAAAGTTAGAAAGCTATATTATTTAGTTATTACAATAAGATAATAAAAATAATAAAGCGCTATAATAAAAAGTAATAATAAACACAACAAAATAGAAAAACAAAAGAGACAGAAGATAAAGAGGGGCATGTATGCGTTGCTACTATGTTGTTTCCATTAGATTTTTGGCTATTCCTCCCTTCTTCTTCTTAGGGTCGGCACGGCCTCCATTTTTGGGTTTCGGAGCTCTCTTCCCTTTCACTTTTCACTTGCATGTGGATACCTCCATCTGCTTCTTCCTTAACCTAACCTGAAACAAAAAAGTAAAGAAAAAACCGTAATGAAGTCTTCACCTTTGGAGCCAATGATGGTAGTCTTCTGAGGCGGTGGTGGTGGTTCGTTGATCTTGATGATGAAGCTTTGAAGGTTTTTTTCAAAAATCTCCCGTCTTTTGATAAGTCGTGAGAACGACCGCCGTTTTTCTCTTCTGTCTCCTCCCTCTTTCTCATTTACAACTTATGTTTATATAGGTAACAAATTAGGGTTAACTCTAACCTAATGCCCATTTTAATGCCCAACATAAATTAATATTAGTTATAATTACAAAATTTTAAATAATTAAAATAAAATTGAAATTTATAATTCTATTTATTTATTTATTTAAACAATGATTGATGAAATTAATTTATAATTCTATTGATTTTTCTTTAAACAATTAAACAATGATTGATTAAAAATGGGATTAATTTAAAAAATGATATATGATTGATTTTAAAAATGCAATGAAATTAATTTAAGAAATGAAATATGATGAATGAAAAAATGACACATGATTGATGAAATTAATTTAAAATAGGAAAAGAAAATTGAAATGAAAAAAACCTTTTATGAACCAAAGCGCGTGTCACATAATATTTTCCTGCAAAAATCAACCAACTACACGAACTTGTTAGTGACTGGTTAAATGCAAGAATGCAACAGAATGTGAGATGATTCGACTCATATTAGGGCAAAATTTGGGGTACTACAGTTGCCCCTATTTAAATAACTTCACGAGGTGATTTTAGCGACGTAGGCTCGAGAAATTATGGTGAAAGGGATTTAAATACAGTTAACCGGAAAATTTTCCCTTAGATGCAGTGATATGCAATGCTATGGACAAAACGGGATGGACTAATGCTGACAATGCCATGAATTTAGTATGATGCATATGATGGAATGATAAATATAAGGATGCAGACGACACGACGACATGGGGGACTGACGCGACGAACAAACCACACTAGGGAATATCCGAGTAACTATTCAACAGGTTCAGGCGTGACCGGATGATACTCTAGGATCAAAAGTAAAACTAGATCTGCACGACTGCAAGATCTTACAGAATGCTGGAGCATTGAGCAAAGAATAACATCCAAGCTTCCGTAAACATTCCCTCGTGACAGGATCGGGCGGAATTTTTGGGAATCCCTTTAAACGAAGAGATCGAGCAGGATCTTCAGGAATCATCGGCAAACATATAGAGAGAAAAAAAAGACATCAGAAATATCCGGAACATTTAGGAAAACATTAAAAGTATAGGAAGTGTTTGAAGACGTATCTGGAAGAACATCAGATAAGCAACAAAGGAGTCTTGGAAGAACATCAGAACAAAAACTCAGTCTGGAAAAACATCAGAAGAGAACAGACCTGGAAAAACATCGGAGGAGATTCTGGAAAACCATCAGAATCGAAGGAAAATATGGAAAAACATCAGATAAATTCTGGAAGAACATCAGAACAAAGACTCCATCTGGAAAACCATCAGAAAGAGGAATAAATCTGGAAAAACATCGGATAGATTCTGGAAAACCATCAAAATCAAAGAGAATATCAAGAAAACCATCAGATAAGTTCTGGAAAACCATCAGAACAAAGACTCAAACTGGAAAACCATCAGAGAGAGACACAAATCTGGGAAAACGTCAGAGAGATTCTGGAAAACCATTAGAATCAAAAGAAGTATCTGGAAAATCCGTCAGATAAGTTCTGGAAGAACATCAGAACAAACACTCGATCTGGAAAACTGTCAGAAAGAGAAGCATATCCGAAAAACCATCGGATAAGAAATGTCATATATAGAAGAACGTCAGATAGACACGACATAAAATTGTTTGATAGGTGCCAAGTAAGTTGGACTTTGACCACAAGGTAAGACATGGATAAAACACGACCTCGGGAGAAATGCAAATAAGGATGAAACACTCGTGATATGTATATGTATATGAGTTATGCTATGATATATGATCAAATGCAAATGCAGATGTCAAGGATAAGGCTCGACTCTGTTGGTGAGATGACAAAACTGGAGAACTGATTCCTCAACACATACATCACTGTCATTCTGCTAAACTGTAATCAGGTTTATGGTCCCTGTAGGAAGGATGAATAGCCGCTTGGGGATTGTTCAAGTAAACTGCCCCAGATTACTTCAGCTTGTATGATTCGTGAAAATGATTGTTTTATTGTACTCTTGGAAGCTTGCCCCAGTCTGAGTCTTAAAAAAATATTTTGGATAAACCAAATCTAAGAATACCTTGTCTTGAACAAATCTTGAAGTGATTTTTAGACAGGGTGTAAAAGGAACTTGCCACTGATAGGATTACTGACCAAGTTTCTCATTGTTTGAAAATTCCTTAGAGGAAATCCAGTTTGCAAACAAAAAATATTCATACAAACATGGTAATGCAAAGTTCATCCAATTTTTGAAATCAAAATTGTTTTTTTTAAATGATGGAAACGTAAATGAGTCGTTGGTCAGAACACGATGGTTCAAGACACTCAAAATTTAAAACAACAGTGTACTGCCAAAATAAATGATTCACAAAGACCTTTTGGAGTCAGCTTACACAACCCTGTTGTAGCATACTTTCAAAATAACCTTGCTTCAATTAGGTCTCTTGAGGATTGTAACGTGATCTGGTTCACGGTTTAAGAAACAAAGGATAAAGGCTCAAAATTTATTTGTACCCACCCAATCTACGTGATAATCTCTAGTCCTATGCTCAATTAAGTCATATTATGCATTCAGGTTCCTATAGGTTAGGAATTGTATTGATGGTAGCAATGATAGTTCAGAAGTCAATGGACCTATGAAAAGGCAGCCACCACTTCCCTATAGCATTTGGTTGTTTTGACAATGAGGATTTTCATGATAAGGATTTAAAGATCTCCTCTCTTTTATTATCCCTAACTTTTTCCTGAACTGTTTCTTATGAAGATTACAGTCAGCGGGATGCCCCAGTTTTGCATAAGTCTCCTTCATAGGTTTTGACTTATCGGGCTTTTCTTTTAATTTTTTTTTTGAAAGGAAATGACGGCCTAACTTAATGATCATGGTGAACCATCATCGACTTCTAATTGAAAGACATCTTCGACACTTACTTGCTGTGTATGAAAAGTGTATTGTATGAACACACAACCAAGTTAACTGAGAACTACTCATCCCAAGGTTAAGATTGCGGTCTTTTTGTAAAGAAAGAAACTCCAACTTCTAGGCTCGAAGGGGGTGACAAAGGGATAACTTCCTTATTTCTCAAGTGTTTGGGAGTTGAAATAATGCCTTACATCGTCAACAAAGTTTTATTGAAAGCATACTGACAGTAGTTATGGGTATAACGTTTTCGTCATCCTCCCTCCAATCTTTGCATATCAGAAATTTGGACAAGAATAAATATTTGAAAGATAAAGAATAGAGATGCAAATAACAGATAAAATAAATTAAATCAAAATTTGCAATGCTCAGTTCATTAATGTAAAGTACAAACATAATTCGAAAGCAAACAACTAATGTAACAATAAGGAAAGTAAAAATAACGAGAAACAAAAATCCTAATGACTAAATCAGTATAAAGATAAGCCATCCTGTCTGAAACACCAATAACCCGCTGGGAAGCTTCACTTTTGATGCCCTGACAAAGGATTCTTCTGGACATTTGGAGGATTATCCGCATTATATGTCTCTTGTTCTGACATCTGGCGTCTATAGTTAGCTCTCGTATGATATCTGTGTCGAGGAATCAGCTTGACGACTCAAAGAGACCCTGGAAGATGAGAGGACCAAGAATGAGAAACCGGGGGAAAATGCAATGCAAAAATGTGATGCTAATGCCATGCAATAGTTTCAATAAATTCAACGGTCGATTGCAAACCTTTTTAGGAAAACTGGAAAAGTTTTTTAGACATTAAAATGTAAGACCTTTTAAATTTGCAAAGGACTGTTGAATTCCTTGAAACTAGGAATGATGTTTTATGGATGCAAAGCATAAATACCCATAAGCAAACAAAGTCCTAGGTTTGAGGAACCATAAATGGAGTTAAGGTCTACCCTTCCCAAAATGTATGTACTATAGGATAGTTGTACCTACAGAACAAGGTTCTAAAAAAAAGTTCCCAAAGTCATCAGCCCATCCTTCGGATATTATCAACCTTCCGACTGACTCAGGGGCCGATAATATTCTCAAGAGAACCTCTTTTGAGTGTAGTATCGCGTAGCAACCATTGTAGGACTATTCCCATACAGTTCCCGCACTACGTCCTATATAAGGCCAAGGTGGTGTTAAGGTACTACGGTCCTCAATATCATAGACACCAATCATAATAGTAAAAGTTTTCACGACTACACTCGTTCAACCGAACCATTTTCGAAAGGGTCTCAACTGAGCAGTGATTCTCAAGTCAGCTTGGTCAGGACTCACTCCCTATAAGCCTCGTAGAATATATCACCATCCTATAATAATGTCATTCAAATCCGGGTGTAGGACTTATCTCACAACAAATGGAACAATCCCCAATCAAGGTACAATACATATACAAATAAATAGTAAAGCAAAAATAATAAACATGAACAAATTAGGGATAACCTTCAAAAGTTAGGCTCCCCAGTGAAGTCACCATTTTCTGTTGCGGTGGAAATAGGATATCAAATTATTAATTAATTTGAATCACAATTCTTAATTCTCAATCGCTCTTTGATTTATCCGAAGGAAAAGGTAAAAAGAGGGAAAACCTATTTTTGCATCATAAACACAATGCAGGGAGAGATCTAGGTAAGGGGTTGGTTAAGCTTAGGGAAGGTGTTAGCATCCTAAACTTCTGTAGTACTCTACAGGAACCTTTTGTTCAATTTTACTATTTTTTCTTTATTATATTTTAAAGTATATACAAAGGGATTAAAAGGTTAAAGAAAAGACCTAAGGGGTTAATTCTAACGGGAATGGAATCAGAGTAACTGTAGTTCCCCTCGAAAGGGAGGTTAGAAACGTCTTGGCTATAGTCAAGGTTTCAATAGGGAATAAACGTATCTTAAGGGCATGCTTACGTGGAGTCTTGAAACTCTTATTTCTACGTTGAAGTTTTTAATTGAAATAGGGTTAAATTACAGATTCCACGGCGGGAAACCCTAAAACAGAGTACGGCGACTCTTTGACCTAATGCTAGGGTAAAGGGTAGTTTTGTCCATGGCGGGACACCTAGGCTAATTAGGGTTTGATCCACTCAAAGGGTAAGGCTATTGACTCGGCGGTCAAACGGCTAGACATAATCCTTCGGAAGGAGTTTAAACGGTAAATGATGCAAACGTGACAAATTATTACATGGAGGAATTAAAGTACAGAAATAAGGAAAGCGATAAAAGCAAAAAGTATCGCGGTGATCACTCGCGTAAATTACAAATCCCAAAAAATAAGAATAAATAACTGCGACGATAGCCTCGCATAATTACAATTGAAACAAAGACAGCACAAAAAAATGAAGGATAAATAAGCTGAAATGAATAAGAAGTAACGATGGTTAGCTGAAAATAACACTGGCATACATCAGGAGTTCCTTACGAAAAGGTTTTAATTTTTATGTTTTAGTTATGACAATTGGTTTCAATTCTAATATTTTAATTATAAAAAAAGGTTTTAATTTTAAAATGGCATTATTTGGTTAATAAAAAAATTTAAGTTTGAATTATAAAAAGAATGTTAAGTTTTAACTTGTATATGAAAAAATTTAAGTTTTATAAAAAGAGAAAAAAAATTTAGTTTTAAATAAAAAGGTTTTTCAGTGTTTTAAAAAAAAGGAAAGAATGAGTTTTTTAGTTTTTCTTTAACAAAAATGAATTAATAAAAGTTAGAAAGCTATATTACTTAGTTATTACAATAAGATAATAAAAATAATTAAGCGCTTAAATAAAAAGTAATAATAAATACAACAAAATAGAAAGAAAAAAAAAGAGACAGAAGATAAAGAGGGGCGTGTATGCGTTTTTACTTGTTGTTTCCATTAGATTTTTGGCTATCCCTCCCTTCTTCTTCTTAGGGTCGGCGCGACCTCCATTATTGGATTTCAGAGCTCTCTTCCCTTTCACTTTTCGCTTGCATGTGGATACCTCCATTTGCTTCTTCCTTAACCTAACCTGAAACAAAAAAGTAAAGAAAAAACCGTAATAAAATCTTCACCTTTGGAGCCGATGGTAGTCTTCTGAGGCGGTGGTGGTGGTTCGTTGATCTTGATGATGAAGCTTTGAAGGTTTTTTTAAAAAATCTCCCCTCTTCTGATAAGTCGTGAGAACGGCCGCCGTTTTTCTCTTTTGTCTCCTCCCTCTTTCTCATATACAACTTATGTTTATATAGATAACAAATTAACCTAATGCCCATTTTCAAGCCCAACTTAAATTAATATTAGTTATAATTATAAAATTTTAAATAATTAAAATAAAATTAAAATAAATTTAAAATAAAATTGAAATTAATAATTCTATTTATTTATTTTTGTAAAGAATTCTTATTATTTCTAATAAAAATCCTTTATTTTTTCTTAAAACATTATTATTATTATTTTATTTTTTTTATTTTTTTTTATATGCAAATAATAATAAAAATGAAAACTTAGCATAAAAATGTATAAAATGAATAATATTAAAGAAAAATGAAATTAATTTAAAATGAAAAATTGAAATGAAATGAGACTAAAATTAAAAATGAAAATAGAAATGAAATTGATTTTTCTTTAAACAATGAAACAATGATTGATTAAAAATGGGATTAATTTTAAAAATGATATATGATTGATTTTAAAAATGCAATGAAATTAATTTAAAAAATGAAATACGATGAATGAAAAAATGGCACATGATTGATGAAATTAATTTAAAATAGGAAAAGAAAATTGAAATGAAAAAAACCTTTTATGAACCAAAGTGCGTGTCACATGATATTTTGCTGCAAAAATCAACCAACTACACGAACTTGTTAGTGACTGGTTAAATGCAAAAATGCAACAGAATGCGAGATGCTTCGACTTATATTAGGGCAAAATTTGGGGTATTACACTTTTGTTCCAAGATCTTGGAGCTTATTCCAAACCAAACAACACTTTCTTTAACTTGTAAAACTTTAACTCTTAGTTTCTCACAGCAAAACCAGGGGGTTATTATACATACACCTCTTCTTCAAGTGGCCCGTTCAGAAATGCATATTTGACGACCATTTGATAGATGAACCAATTGTTGTTATTTGCAATACCAAGAAATAACCTAATGGTTTCAATCCTAGCAACTGATGTGAAATCCTCTTTAAACTCTATGTCTCCTCTTTACAAGAATCCCTTTGCAAATAAATAAGCATTATGCTTGATTATTTCACCCTTGAAATTTGCCTTCACTTTTAACACCATCTCACATCAAGTGGCTTCTTCCCATCCGATAGATCAACCAACTCCCAAGTATTTTTATTCTCAACAGATTTCAGCTCCTCCTTCATATCACAAGACCATTTTTGATCACTTGTATTCTCTTCCATTTTAAAGGGTTTGGATTCGGCTATAAGAGCAAAATGATCGAAACCACCATCACCATTGACTTTGTTGTCTCTGAACAACTCACAATCTTGGAGTCTTTGAGGAAACCCTCTTTGCCTTGTTGATATTCTCACATTCTTCAATTCAGGCTTCGGAAATTGGAGTTTTTGTACTTCCCAATTCTGTAGAATCAGAATTTTTAAAGTTGTAACCAATTAAAACTTTTATGTAATCGGTTACAAGCTACTGCAATTTCTTTATCTCGTCGAGAGTGACATGTCGGCCGATTACAACACTCATGTGTGTTGCATCAAACAACTTGTAAGCACCAGTTAAGTGATACCCTACAAGTATCATCAACTCTCCCTTATCATCCAACTTTTTTGTAAGCCGCCCCGAAACATGTCGATACGCTACGGAACCAAAAACTCTCAAACACTTTAGATTTGGTTTGAATCCGACCATGTTGTTAGACGACAGGATTTGATATAGGGGGTTAAATAGATCACAAATTAAAAAAAATCAAACTTATGGAAAAAATGTTTTCAAAAGTTTTATGGCACAACGGAAACTACCCGAATCAAATTGTCTAACTAATCCTCTATTGAAAAGCTCAAATATGCGTAAAGATACACAAACGTATGATAATGAACACAAACTTTCCAAAAACAATCAATCACAAACAATTGAATGCTAAGCTTCACGTAGAGCTTATTCTCAATTATCAAAACACACAAAAACACAGTAAGGCAATTTATTGAACACATTGTATGCAATCGACATTGTTTGTAAATTTGCTTTATTTTGTTGATCTAAAAACCAATCACAATCAAACGAATTGTGATCATATAAACAAACCATATTTCAAAGTGTAATAAAAAACTAATTTCCAAATGAATTGATCAAACAACAATGAGTTTAACAATTTGCTAACACAGAAATTAAGAGAGAGAGAGAGAGAGAGAGAGAGAGAGAGAGATTGAGAGAGAGAGAGGGATTTGTTTAGGCAGTTCTCCAATCGACATTGTTATGGGTACGTCCTCCATCAATTTAAATTCAAATTGAGATACTTGCAATTAACCTTACATTAAAAAAAGTGTATATACAAGATATAAAGAACTCTAATCCTAAAAACCACAGGTTTGTTGTTGATTCTACCACCTCTAAAACCCTTGATCAAAGATGGATCAAGTCACCAATAATGTCGCTTCAATTCACCTGTTCTTGCTACTTTCTTGCAAGGCACCCCTTGTCCCAAGGCTTTCACTCGGCTGAATTAATTCCAAGTGCACACTTGTTGAAACCCAAGATTTACCAAGACGATCCACCATCTCATGCTACCCCCTTGCAAGGCACCCCTTGTCCCAAGGTTTTCACCCGATTGAATCTGAATTGCGTAATCTTGTCCAAAACCTTAAAATCCTCAATGATCTTGAAGGAAAACTCCAATTTGGTTTTTTTATTTGAAATCCTCAAAGAACTTAACCCAATATTCTCGGTACACCAATCTAATTGGACGTTATCAACTCTAATCTAGATGGTCACCTAATAAAAAAATTGATTATGTGTAGTTTGATTGTGTGTATGCATAGAAGAGAGGTTGAAGATGATAAGTATACTTTAAAATTCTAGTTTCATGTAGGTTTTACTCTAGAACTTTACTAGAAATAATGTATATATCAATTATATATATGTATGCAAGTATGAAGCAAGGGGCATGCAAGAGGAAATGAAAACAAAACCAAAAATTAAGATTTTAGATCTATAGTTCGACCTATGAAAACAAATGTGCCGACCTATAAAGGTCATAGGTCTCACCTAATCATATGGTCTTAGAAATTGACTATTTTTTTTCACACTTAACACAAAGGATAACTTTTCTTATGGATTTTTTCATCATCAAAACTAGTTATGTATTACTATTCTTCATATCAAATTGATTATCAATCTTGCTTCATCGAAGATTTATACAATTTTCACAATAAACTACATCGTTATTTCTTATTGCAAAAATCCAAAGTATCGAAAATATTTATGTGACAACAAACATGATTTTTTTTCTTCATATTATTTAAATTAAAAGTTTTATATTGAGTCTTTGTACATTATATTTTCTTTATGAAGAAATTTGATGAAGTTGACTTCGACGACCGGTTCTAGAGGTAATCTCTTTCAATTCATTTTCTGAAGTGGAGGTCATCCATTTGGAGAAGATTTTTTGGATGAGGAAATTAAGAAGCGGTTTAGAGTTGTGAGGGTTTTAAAAGTTCGAGGTCAGATGAGTTTAATTTCATTTTCTTAAATAAGTGTTGGCATTTTATGAAGGGACATATTTACTCTTTTGTGAATGATTTTCACCATCATGCGCATCTTCATAAGGCGGTTAATTCTTCTTTCTTAACCATTATTCCAAAGGTTGCAAACCCTTTGCTACTATGCAAGTATAGGCCTATTTGCCTTGTGTGCAGTTTATACAAAATTATTGCTAAATGCTTGCTGCTAGGCTTAAGAGGGTGATTGGAGGGTTGTTTTCTCATAATCAATCAGCATTTGTCCTTGGGAAAATTTGTTGGATGGTGTAGTTGTGGCTAATGAAGTGATTGACATAACTTCAAGAGAAAAGAAGGAATGTGTCATGTTCAAAGTTGATTTTGAAAAAGCGTTAATTGAGTTTCTGAAAGGTGTAATGGTCAAGATGAGATTTGGAAATTTTTGGTTAAAATGGATGGATGTGTGTATCTTCTCAGGAAACTCGGGATTTTGAAGTCAAGAGAGGTTTGATGCAGGGTGATCCTCTTTCATCGTTTTTGTTCGTCTTAGTTACAGAGGGTTTAACTAGGATGGTTAATAGTGCTTATGAAATTGGGGAGTTCTCGGGCTTCAGGGTTAACTCTAAAACTTCAGTTGATGTTATTCAATTCGATAATGACACTTTGATGGCGGGAAGTGGAGGATGGAAAAATATATGGGCCATTAAAGCTATATTAAGGGGATACAAACTTGCTTCGAGTCTAGGTGTTAACTATTACAATAGGTGTTAACTATTACAAAAGCAGGTTGTTTGGCTTAAATATGAGTAAGCATTTTTTACCCGAAGCAACGAGTTTTCTTTCGTGCAAAGTAGATTCAAGTGGGTTTAACTTTTTTAGTATTCCAATTCGTTGCAATCCGAGGAGGATATCCATGTGAAAACCTTTGATCGAGAAAATCAAGGTTAAGTTGGCTGGGTGAAAAGGTGGTATGTTGCCCATGGCTGGTAGAATTACTTTGATTAATTGTACTCTTTTAAGTCTTTCTATTTTCTGGTTTTCTTTTTACAAGGCTCCTATAACGGCATGGGTGGCGATCGACAAAATCAGAAGGAACTTTTTATGGGGAAGTAAAGAAGAAAAGACAAAGATTCAAGGGTTGAATTGGGAGGTTTTTTTTCAGGGAAAAGCTTTTGGGGGACTAGGCATAAAAAACATCAAAGTTGGCTTTACTTTCAAAGTGGAAATATAGGATTTTCAGTGAATCAAATGGGCTTTAGAGAAGGATTCTTAAGGCAAGGTATGGCAATGTGTCATCCCTAGTCTTGAGGGAGAACATCACTATTAGAAACTCTGCTTCTAGCTGGTGGAAAGACATTTTGAAGAGCAGATCGATTTCAAATTTAGGTGAATTTAAATTTATGAAAGCTATGAGTTTTGTGTTGGGAAATGGCTCGAATATTCCTTTTTGGACAACTAATTGGTTGGGTTCTTCCCCTCTAGCTGAGGTATTTTAGAACTTATTATTTGTTTATACCAAGAAGGATGCAATGGTTGAGGAAATGGGGGTTTGGAATGAGGGTCTTTGAGAGTGAAGTATTCTGGGTGTCAAGAGCCAGGAGGAGGATTCAGTTAGAGATGAGTATTTCAATATGTTGCAGCTGTTAAATGGAGTCAGCCCGTACTTGGAAGGGAAGGATGTAGTGCACTGAAGGAGGAAAGACCTACTTGCTTTTCTGTCAAAGAAGCTTATCAGCCTATGAAAATTCTGTCACCAAGTGTTATTATGCAGGAGTGGTGAAATAAGGCTTTTTAGTGGTTGTGGAAATCTAAAGTCCCAGCTAGGATCAAAGTTTTTGGGTGGAAAGTTTTATGGAATAGATTGTCTGCCAAAAATCTTTTGATTAGGAGAGGTATTTTGGTGTGGGACTTGGTAGGAGGTTGGTATGGGAATTGTGTAACTTTTGGTGGGAATGTTTTGGAGCATTTTTTACAATGGAGTGGTAATGGTATCTGTTCAAAAATGAAGTTCATTAAAGAAACTATCTGGTTAGCTGTTTTGTGGGCTTTATGGAACGAGAGAAATAAAAGTATTTTTAATGAATAAAATAGTAGTGTCAACAATATCTTTTGGAATATCAAATTTTTTGTTTGGAAGTGGGGTTATTTCGGAAGATTCCTTACTCCAACTCTACTTTTCATGATTTTTGTGTGAATCCTCTTTAAGGTTTTAGTAGAGTAGTGTTGGTTGAGAATTTTCTTTTTCCTTTATTTAGATAGGCTAGAATATCCCTTGCATTCTTGATATATTTCATTTGTCTTTAGAAAAAAAATATTTGTATCCTCTCTTGAGAGATAAATTGTGTTTAACAATTATATTTATATCTTATAACTTGGTACATCAATTGTCTGTTCCATATTGGTTTGACCATACTAAGCAAAATTTGAGAAGATTATTTTATAGTCAGTTGGAAAGTGATTGTAAGTATATAGCAAGTAGGTGATGAACTGTGTTGATCTTCTCTTTACTTTACCTCTTTATTGTTCTCCTATTCAAGAGGCTGGATTGGAAATAACACAAATATACAAAATAAATGAAGCATGTTGTATGAAATTATGTTGAGAAATGCTTGTATCTTATCACCGGTAAGCCTCCATATTCAAATGTAGATTCCTAAAATGCAATAAGTATGTCAATTGATGCTTATTTTTCTTTGAGACCTAGTTTGAAAAGATCTTTTGATAAAATTCAAACTGTTTACTCTTGTAAAATTAAAGATGAAAGTTCTATAATATTTTCGAATGAAAAATGGAATGTTAATATGGTTGTTGATGAATTGAACCAATATAAACTCTTTTGATATATTTTTTTCTTAATGTTTTTTCTTAATTTTATATTAGAGATATTTAATAGTTTATTATTAATTTCTTAGTGTTTGTTAAGTATGTTATTAGTTTGTTAGGGTTTGTTAGGGTTGATCCTATTTTTAAATTTTGAAAGATAGATTATTAGCTTATATATAAAGGTGTGTCATGTGTTATCAATAATAATAAGAATAAAACATATTTTTCAAGTTAACCTTCAACTATAGCATCCGAGCACGACTACAATTCAAAATAGACATTAGAGAAGAAAAATACCTTCAAACCCAAAACAAAGAACACAACAAAGAATACACAAGTCTATAAACTTAAGAACTCTGATAATTCTGAAACTCCACTCGTGACAACATTGCTAAATGGAGAAAATTATCGCACATGGGCAAAGATCGACTAAGACGGTTTTGCATGCAAAGACGAAACTGGATTTCATTGATGGAAACATCAAGAAACCATCAAGTCAATCTAAAGTGTACCATTACAAGGAGAAATCAGATTCAATGGTTACAATTTGGTTGATCATTGCGACATAACCAAATCTACGCAGCAGCATCTCACATGCTTCAACGGCTCGAGATGCGTAGGTGGATCTTGAAGAACACTTTCCTCAGACCAATGCACCACAAATCCATCAGTTGTGGAAAAACTTGTGTGTAATGCAGAAACAACCAGAAATAAGTGTAACACATTACTACACTCAATTCAAAATTCTTGTTGATGAATTAAGTGAATTGCAAACCCTACCTGAATGGAGTTGCAGGGCTGCTAAGGTATTGACACAAAGGGAAGAAGAACAAAGAGTCCATCTTTTTCTTGGAGGCTTTGATAGTTAACAATACTCTCATATCAAGACAACCATACTTAATACTGATCCATTACCCTCTCTTAGGCGTCTCTTTAATCAAATGCAAAGAGAAGAATCTCGTTTTGAAACAGTTAAGGAAACAGATTCCAAGGTGGAAAGTGCATCTGCGTTTTACTCAAGTGCATATAGGAAGAGAGGAAAGGAATATCACTCAAGATTAAAGTGTGATCACTACGGGAATACTAGACATGTCAAGGTAAAATGTTTTGAGATTGTTGGAAATCTTACAAGTTAGGAATCACAAAGAACTCAATGGTGAAAGCTTAACACATCAGGAGGGCAACAAGTAGCAAATTTTGCTCATGCCGCTAAGAGAAAAGAATATCCAGAAGCAACAATATCTGAACACGCCCTACATGGAGTTCGTGCCAAACATCATGCAAACACACATGAAAACACGACTGGTAAATTTGAATATTGATTCAATTGGATACTTGATAGTAGTGTTTCATTCCACATGACTCATTTTACCATAATATTGAAGAAAATCAGAAAATTAGATAAACCTTTCTGCATAACTACACCAACAGGGATTTCAACCTTAATTGAAAATATGGAAGATGTGATTAATGGCAACCTCGTTACCATTTCGTTCTTTTGCAAGTCTTTGAGATCTCGAAAATTAAGATGCCCAACATGATAATCCCATATCCACTCTTCTTGACTTGCCGCTGTAATAAGACATATATGCTCCATAATAAGATTTGCTAAGCTTTTCCAAAATAAATTAAACACAAACATTGTCTCAATTAGGAGTGACCATGGAGGTGAGTTTAAACTATTTGTTTGAGGAATATTGTGGTAAACACGGAATTGATCACAACTTCTCCGCTCCACGTACTCCTCAACAAAATGGGGTTGTGGAGCGTAAAAATCGCATTTTAGAAGAGTTGGGAAGAATAATGATCAATGAAAGTGCATTACCTAAATATTTTTGGGTAGATGCCATAAGTACGACATGTTATGTTTTGAATAGGGTGCTCATCCTCCCCATTCTAAACAAAACACCATATAAACTTTTAAAAGGGCGCAAGCCAAATGTATCTCACCTACATGTCTTCGGTTGTAGATGTTTTGTGTTGAATAATGGAAAGGAAAACCTAGGTAAATTTGATTCCAAGGCCGATGAAGGTATCTTCCTCGGATACTCTCAGTCAAGTAAAGCCTACATAATTTATAATAAGACATTACTTACCGTTGAAGAGTCTGTACACGTAACATTTGATGAATCTTATCCGAGAAATGTCAGAAAAGGTAGTGTTGTTCATGGTGCAGGTACATCTACGAAAGACATACTTAAGGGTGTCGATTCAGAAATTGATCAACCCGACCAAGCCAAAGTTGAGGAGGAAAAAGATGACCGTCATGAAGAAACCGAAGAAGTTCATCCGTCTACAAAAGATGATCTTCCTCCAGCTTGGAAGTCTTCCAAAGACCATCCTATCGACAATATCCTCGGTGATATATCAAAGGGGGTGACTACTCGGTCTAAGATAAGTAATTTCTGTTATCACTTCGCTTTTGTTTCACAAATGGAACCTAAAAACCCTAAAGAAGCATTACTCGATGAACACTGGTTTTTATCTATGCAAGAGGAACTTCATCAGTTCAAGAGAAATGAGGTTTGGGACCTTGTCCCTCCTTTGCGATGTCATCGAGTAATCGGAACCCGATGGGTATTTAGGAACAAATTGGATGAAAACGGGGTAATAACTCGTAATAAGGTGCATTTAGTCGTGCAAGGGTATAACCAAGAGGAAGACATCGAATATGAGGAGACTTATGCGCCGGTTTCCCAACTCGACGCTATACGCCTTTTACTTGCCTTCACTTGTGCGAAAAATTTTAAGCTATTTCAAATGGATGTAAAAAGTGCATTCCTTAAAGGTTATATTAATGAAGAAGTTTATGTTGCCCAACCTCCAGGTTCTGAGTCTCATGAATATCTCAATCACGTATACAAGTTAAAACGTGGTTTGTATGGACTCAAACAAGCTCTTAGGGCTTGGTATGAGCGCCTAAGCAAGTTTCTACTTTATCAAGGGTATTCAAGAGGCAAGGTTGACACAACCCTCTTCATTAAGCGTCAAGGAAAACACTTAATTTTGGTGCAAATTTATGTTGATGATATTATATTCGGTTCAACTAACATGAATCTCGTGAGTGAGTTTTCTAACCTAATGCAGGGTGAATTCGAGATGAGTATGATGGGGGAGCTCACATATTTTCTCGGGTTACAAATCAAGCAGCTTGAGGAAGGAACTTTTGTAAGTCAAAAAAAATATTGTCTCGAGCTTATCAAGAGGTTTGACATGGCAAATTCCAAAGCCATTGACACATCAATGCCGACTTGTGCAAATCTCAGTAGAGATGAAATTGGTAAGGATGTAGAGGTAAAGAGATATCAAGGTATGATCGGCTCTCTTCTTTATCTTACCTCCTCTAGACCCGATATTATGTATAGTGTTTGCATGTGCACTAGATATCAATCTTCTCCTAAGGAATCCCATCTTAAAGCAGTTAAGTGCATACTTCGATACCTTTCGGGTACTCCGAAGTATGGGCTATATTATTCCAAAGTAAAGATTGTTCCTTGGTTGGATTCTCCGATTCCGATTTTTCCGGGTGCAAATCAGATAGGAAAGGTACCAGTGGTACTTGTCACTTATTTTCAAACTCTTTGGTTAGTTGGCATAGTAAGAAATAGGTTTCTATTGCTTTGTCAACTGCCGAAGCGGAATACATTATCGCCGACAGTTGTTGTGCTCAAGTCTTATGGCTTAAGCAACAATTGTTAGATTTTAATCTCAAACTTGAGCGTATTCCGACCTTTTGTGATAATACAAATGCCATTAATCTTACCAAGAATCCCGTGTTGCATTCACGCACTAAACATATCGAAATATGACACCACTTCCTTAGGGATCATGTGGAGAAAGGCGATGTGGTTTTAGAACACGTTGATACTAAAAATCAACTAGCGGATATTTTCACAAAACCTCTTGCTACTGAGCCTTTCTTTCATATCCGACGGGAACTAGGTATTCATGATATTTTGGATCGTGTTTAGTCATATTTCTTGCAAATCTTTATATATCTATGTTTACATCTACTTTAATTATCGGATATCTAACAAATTGAAGATGTTAAAAGTACATGTGTGTGTTCACCTAGCTACATTTGGAATGAAGGTGATATCGTTCCTCAACTCTCTCTCTCTCTCTCTCTCTCTCTCTCTCTCTCTATATATATATATATATATATATATATATATATATATATATATATATATATATATATATATATATATATATATATATATATATATATATATATATATATATATATATATATATTCTCATGTTCACAAAATGCATCAAATTACGTGTTACATTTTCCATATATGTCATATTATATGTATCTTGTCTATTTGAATGTTTGAAATTTGTTGTGGCTGGTTATTTATGTATCTTTGTTGCCTATATGATCATAAATGTGAAAATATGCTTGTTTTTCCTACATGAGTCGACCGAAACAGGGTTCGGTCGACTCACAAAAGTGTCACCAAAATTGAAATTTGTTCGGGTATGCTCGGGTCGACCTACCGGTCGACGCATACCTGTTGAATTTTTGAACTTGTGATTTCTAACACAGTATGCGTCAACGCATACCAACAAGCAGTCGATGCATCGCGCGAAATCAGTCAAATTTTTTAAAACCGTTCAAAATTCCACTTTTCAATTCTCTTTATAACTCATTCAATGTGCATCGTTGCTTTTGCATTGTAACTTGACACTACATCACATCTATACTCTATCACTCTCCTCTTCCCAAAACCTAAGTAGCTCCTACAAAAAGGGTAAAAGTCTTAAACCTCTCAATACATTCAAGAATCTTCTCCAATCCTTGCAAATCATCATCAACCCATTTTTCTCCTCATCTCTTTGAAATCAACAACCATGGCTGCAAGAAGAGTGACAGGTAAACAATCTACAAGGGGCTTCCCTCTGCACCTCTTCCGGTTTCTTCTGTATCTTTAGTTCCTCCGGAATTTACCAAAAGCTTCACCAAGAATTTTAGCAAAAGATCTGTGGTCAAGCAACACGCTTATTATCGTCTCTCTGCAGAGCACATGCACATTCCTCACATAGTAAGTCTTCTTGTTTTTTAAGGGGTAAACAACTTTCTGGAGTGTAATGAAAAATATAATGAAGACCTAGTACAAATTTTCTACACATGTTTTCATGGCAAGTTTTCGGGTTCTCAATTTCACACTAAGGTTGGCAACACAAAGGTTAGTGTTAATACTACTGTCTGGAACAAGTACTTTGATATGTCTCTTGATTCGGACAAGCCTCTCTTTAAGGTCACTAACACCCACACGGTAGAAGGCTATGAGTTCAAGACAACTTTGAACTCTATGTTAAAAAAGTCGTATGCTGCTCATATTGTGGCAAGCGACTTATTTCCGAAGACCGTCACCACAGGAAAATTGAAACCATAGGATAGGATCTTGCAATGGATAGTGGTGCGTATTCTGCGGCCTAAGAAAGGTGGTTTTTCTCGCGTTGATCTGGCTGAAGTTCAATTGATGTATATTTTGAGAAACAAGATTAAAATTAATTGGCCTTACTACATTGTAAGTAGGATTTACGCTCTAAGGGACTCAGGTCGTGGTACAACTCTCTCTTATGGGTCAGTCATTCAAGAGATCCTAACTAACGCTAAAGTTGCGCTTCCGGATGTTCCATATAAATCACTCACTTCGGCTCAAGAGTTTTGTCAGAAAACTCTTACCATGATGGGTTATATATGGCTTCATGATCAACAGCGGTACAAATTTGTTGTTAATGCCACTACTTCTCGATTAGAAGACTCCGATGAGAGTGATGAAGAAAGTGAAGAGGATGAAGAAGAAGACGAACAAGAGGATCGACAACAAATGGAAACTGCCGATCAAATAAATGAGGATTGGGTTGCACACACACCTCCCACAGATTCTAGTAATGATCAAGGTTGGCGGCAATGGAAACATACCAGGTGGACAACATTGCGTGACTATTATCAGCCCCCACAATACTCGGAGTATCAAGAAACTTCGCAGTGGAGTCATGAGCAATCTCAAAATTGGGGTTATGAGGAACCTCCCCAGTGGGGATATGAAGCGCAACCACACTTCACAAACCCTCTGCAACAACATTCTTCAAAACTTCTAGAAATGATTAGGGACATGCAATTAGAGCAACGTACCTTCATGAATGCTCAGGATGAGCGTCTCGCACAACTTCAAAGTTAAATCGAGACGCAGACTGAAAAATTCAACACATTCTCCTAGAATATCACTGAATGATTCGATGCTCTGGTTGAATCATATGAAAGCCAGCACCGGGTCATCTTAAACAGCCTCAATACCTTGAACAATGTTGTTTTGGAATTTACCGACATGGCGGATCCGTATCGTGGAAGAGGCCAACACTTCAAGGGGAGGAGACATTGAAGCCTATGCATTTAGCATACTTGCATTTCATTGTTTTTATGTTGTCTTGTTCTTTTGCGTTGTATTAAATACTTTCTATTTGTGACAATGACTTGCATTTTGAATTTGTATGTCATCGCTTAGCAACAATTATTATGTGTTTTATTGTTATATGGTTGTTTTTATCTATTCGTTTCTTGATCATTAACGTTGTCATGTATGGATAATTGTTGATGTTTTTACCTGTTGTACATCTTTTGATCTGAGCTTTTTTCTTAACCGACCTTTCTTCTTTTGATGTTGTCAAAGGGGGAGAAAACAAAATGGTAGTAAAACCATGAAGACGTCACAAATAAAGGCATTAAGCAAGGGGGAGGATAATGCCGCACATCACACAAGCTGGTTTCACATATTTTTCCATCATCAAAAAGGGGGAGTATGTGAGGGCAAAGCCTCATATACTATACATGTGTGTTTCGATGATGTCAAAATGCAATCGCATGGAAGAACTGGTATTTGGCATTATCACCACAATGCATAAGCATACCTTATCTCTTATGTTTCATTTGCTTGCATGTTATGTCATCAAATTGGCGTAATACGAGTCGAACATCATAGGTGTATTATAAGTTGCATCTAGAAGAGTCAAAAACATCAAAATAGGCATTTTTAAAAATTACAGGTCTTTGAGTCGACCATAATTCAGCTCCGATCGACTCATAGAAAGTGTCTCTAAAGTGCATTTTTCACGGGTTGGCACACGTCGACCTACCGGTCGACGCATACTGTTAACATTTCTATTTGTCAAAAATGGAAGGCTTTGCGTCAATGCATAGTCCTGTTTCGGTCGTAAGATCCTTCAATTCCTTAATCGCTACAACCACGTTGTCAAATCTTGGCGTTAAAGAATGCAAGATTTTTGCGAAAACATACTGCTTCGTGACTGTTTCTCCACATGTCTTCACTTGATTCACCAATCGAGTGATTCTTGTTATGAAATTTTCGATCGACTCTTTTTTCTCCATTTGAATGAATTCAAGTTTACGTTTGTGAATTTGTAACCTCACCACCTTCTCCTTGTCAGCCTCTGCTTATACCTTATCTAAGATTTCCCATGCTTGCTTTGACGATTCGCAATCACCAACTTTCTCAAAGTTGTCACCATCCTTACATTGATGGATAAACAATAACGCTTTGAAATCTTTCTTCTTATCTTCCTTATGTGTTGCACGCAGTGCATTCGTAGCACCTTCGACAAGGGGATTCACCTCGTTCTTGATCACTTCAAGAACATCTTGGTAGCCAAACAACACTTTCATTTGTTTGCACCATTTGTCGTAATTATTCGCATCAAGGATGGGTAGGTTTGCAAGGATTCTTTAATTGGAGATAGGATTCATGTTGCACACTAGGTTTTTGTGGATCAGAACCAAACTCTTGATATCAAATGTTAGAACTTGGAACCACAAGATTGGTGAATAATAGAGAAATTAGAGTGTGGAGAGGGAGAGAAGAATTGAGATAGAGATAATTGAAGGTGAGAAGAGTATTTTATTAGCTATTGACGAGGAAGACATTTATCCAAATATTACACAACAATCAAGGATGTGTAGGTTACATTAAACCTATAACTAATTATTGTTACTACCAAAAATATTTCACTTTCAGTAGTAATCGATTACGTGATTACGTTAACCGATTACACCAACAATATTTTTCATGTTTCTTCAACTAAAACGTGACTTTTGTCTTGGTGTAACCAATTACACCCCCGTATTAACCAGTTGCGGCCTTTGAATTACCAAAAATACTTTTAACAATCTATACCCTTAATAGCAAAAATAAATAAAAAATTAATCTTAATAATCATAGCATTTATTTAATAAATCAGATTATTATAATTATACAGTGACACTGTTATTTGTAATATCATCTATGAACAAACTAAGATAAAAACACTTGCATAATATGCTGATACACTTTGAAGTTTGGCATAAAATTGAAAGAATAGAAAAACATTAAATAGATTATAAAATTACAAACATTATGACGTGAAAAATAAAATACGCTTACAAGTAATATAATTTTTTTAATCAATATAATTAGTATACTTTCCTCAATTTTCAACGAAGTAGTGACAAAATTCATCAATGCACTTCATATACACAGGTAAAATCGCCATTGGACAATCTTCGTCATAATCACAACGAAAGCGAGCTGCAAAGTCAATTAAAAAATATAATTGTTACTGCAACTTGTTATAGGATTGTGTAAAAGAAAAATTAATAGAAAATTGTGGAAAAAGGAATATACTTTTACTGGTGACAACATGACACAGAGAAGAAAAGATGATTAAAACATAAATAAACACTAGAATTTGAGTCATAATTTTCTCATTTATGTGTACAAAAGAATTTCTATATACATTTATAAAATTAGAATTAATATTAAATATTTCTAAAAAAATGTTAAAGGTAACTCTTAAGTTTACTCAATTGGTCGTTTAACCTTTGAAAAATCTCACATATAATTCTTGATCATCATTAAAATTCATTTTATTTTATTATACTTCAATATACATATATATTAGCCTTTCATAATAGATAAGGGATAAATTTTAAAATAAAAACAACAGTAATGAATGATTAAAAAAATATTTTATTAAATAACACATATCCAAGCTTGAAATGAAAATAAAAAACATCAAGATCGAGCATTATCACGAATATAGAATAAAAAGAAGTAAAAAAAAAGTCGAAGGATATAAGATTGTTACCACAAGTAGTTCCACGCTCCCTGCTACAGTCCTGGTCTTCCACAGACATCTCTCTCCCAGCCTCGAATACGTGTAAGTCAGGGTAGCCACCCCTCAGTTGTACTCATGGATCTGTGTGGAATCCAAAAAGTACCTCAGGTAAGCGACATCCGTATATGTTGAGGAAGTGTCCACAAACAGCTGAGTGTCGGCTAAAAATAAAAAATAACATCTCAACACACGCTGCCTGTGTATCTCAACCTCAGGTGGATCACCATCTGCATGGCGTGCAGTAGCGAGTGCCTCACCAAATATACCCGTGAGAAAGTAGAACCTCACATGAGCCCCTATGGTCTTATCCACCTCCTTTAGCACATCTAGTGGATCAGCCCCAAGCTCCTCGACCAACACCTCTCTTGCATCCTCCTTTGTCATTCTACCGTGACAGAGGAGGGTATCCCTGATTGGTATATGTAGCCGATAGGAGATGTCGTCTAGTGTGATCGTGAGCTCGTCGTGTGGTAGATGGAAGAAGAACGTCTCAGGGTGTCATCTCTCCGCAAAGTCCATCAACATCCCACTGTGGATCACGCTGTAACCGAACTCACAAAGGTCATTCAAACCAGAGGCGACAATGACATCTTGGAACCAAGTCTTTTGTGGCTGCTCCAAAGATAATATCTTCCGCACGTGGTTATAGAACTTCTGCGACTGACGAGTCTGAAATTTCCATAAATAAGAAACAATATTAATAAGAAACAATGGTACAAATTATAAATTTCCAATGAAAAAAAAAGAAATAATATGAGTAATGTTACCTCTCCATCCCAGACATGTCTGGCAGTATGGTCAGCGTATCTTGTCAGCAAGAACATATCTGAGGAACTCCCTGGGAAGCCCTCATGTTCATCATCATCGTCGTCACCAGTATTCTCCGGTGGTGGGTCATCACCCTCTGGAGGTGGCACCGGATCATCGGCAAGAGGAGGACTAGGAGTATCCCGATGAGGCCTGCGGGAGGATGGGGCTTGTGATGAACCCTCAGCTGAACCCCAACGCCTCCAGGAGGAAGAAGTAGATGATAGGGTGAGATACGAGGTAGAGGGAATGTCTTGAGCATGTGATGAAGAAAGATGTGTCTCAATTATATCAGCCTTAGTAACAGTGGTCTGGCTCCGCTCGCGTCTCACATATGCATGCTGTGAAACTCGTCCAAGTCGCAATCTGTCTTCTCTGTCTGTCATAATGTCTGCATAGTATAATCAATAAAAAACAATTAGATACAAATAAGTTAAAAAAATAAAAAATAAAAAATAACATTTTTTTACTTCCGGGTGTGAACATACGAAAAACTTTTGTATATGTATCTACGAAAAAACCCAGAATTCAAAAAGTTTGATTTGTTCTGGAGCTGTATCTACGGAATTGCCCTAACGTTAATTTGTTCCATAGATGTAGCTCTGAAACATCCTACAACTCCAACTATCACGTCAATGGCGTCCCCTACCCATGAAAATTGGTTTTTTGAAGCACTGATCATTCGTTTAAGCCAACAAATAATATCTACATTGTCTCTAAAATATGTTTCTAAAACTATCTAAGGATTTCTACCCCTAAAACTATATTCTAACTCATTTACAGGAAATATTCAAAAATACCTCAGAAACTCGAAAACTTACCAATTATATCGAGCTTTGAATGAGTTGGAGTGTCTTAATCGTCGAAATGAATGCTCCTTGTCGAACTTGATTGAAAAAAGTTAAGTTTGGTGGAAAACTATTTTTTGAGGATTGTGAGAGTTTGGAGAGTTTGAGAGTGAAGAAGATGAAAAATGAAGAATGATGGAGGAGAAGGGACTTTGACGCGCATGTTGTAACACCCATTTTAATTATTTAGTCATTTTATTATTATTTTAAATATTATGTGTTGGTGTGCCCTTTGGTGGGGGTGTATTTGGTGATGTTTGGTGGGTGTCCCTAATGTGGGAGGATTATTGGTGGTGTTTTGGTGAATATAATAATATAGTGTATAATATTGATATTGGTGGGAATATTATTATTATTATTATATTTATTATAGTTACTATTGTTATTAACATTATTATTATTTTGGTGAGATAATAATAGGATTATTATTACTATTATTATTATTATTATTTTATTAAGTTATTAACATTATTATTATTTTGGTGAGATAATAATAGGATTATTATTACTATTATTATTATTATTATTATTTTATTAAGTTATTAACATTATTATTATTTTGGTGAGATAATAATAGGATTATTATTACTATTATTATTATTATTATTATTATTTTATTAAGTTATTAACATTATTATGATTTTGGTGAGATAATAATAGGATTATTATTACTATTATTATTATTATTATTATTATTTTATTAAGTTATTAACATTATTATTATTTTGGTGAGATAATAATAGGATTATTATTACTATTATTATTATTATTATTATTATTATTATTTTATTAAGTTATTAACATTATTATTATTTTGGTGAGATAATAATAGGATTATTATTAATATTTTTATTATTATTATATTAAGTTATTAACATTATTATTATTTTGGTGAGATAATAATAGGATTATTATTACTATTATTATTACTATTATTTTATTAAGTTATTAACATTATTATTATTTTGGTGAAATAATAATAGGATTATTACTACTATTATTATTATTATTATTATTATTTTTATTATTATTATTATTATTAAGTTATTATTATTATTGGGATTAGAGAATTAAAATAGAAACGTGAGGGATTAGTAGTTTTACGATACATTGTGAGAAGTTAGAGAAAGTGGAAAAAGAACGATAGAAAGGAGAGAACGGAAAAGGGAACGGAAAAGGGAGCGAAGAACGAAGGAACAGGGGAAAATCAGAATTGGCCAAACCTTGGAGGATTCTTTCATCGATCAACCGATTAACAAGATAAGGGGGAGAAACTTGATTGGGAATGGTTTATACATGTATAGGATAGTTGGGGATTCCTTAACCCCGTAGGAAATTGATCGATATATGATAATATATATTGTTATGTTATGATTGATGATGATTGTTGTTAATTATATAGTAATCGTTAATGAATTGGTGTTTTGGGTTGATTTGGCATATAGGGCATATAGGGTGTTTTACAGTTTTTAGGGAAAATTCTGTATGGCTTTTGAGGTATCGATAAAGTGTGTAGGTGATGATTTTGGGAATAGGAATTAGAAGCCTATTGGTTACGGTAATGTGCAAGATTGGTACTAGAATAGACTGAGGATCTGAGTTGAGATGATAGGTACAGTTTGGCCTTGATGCACTGTAAGAATGATGAGTGTGGGAACTAACTTGTGTACTTGGTGATAGTGCATGTTTCCCGTAATAATGACTGGTGGACAATTAGTTGATGTATATGTATGTAGTGATCAGTAGGATCGCGTACCCCCGAGTGGTGGGATATGTTATATCTTGGTGTTAAAGTATGAACTTGTTTACTATCTGGTTGATTTATATGGTGTTGGTGTATGTTATATCTGTACATATGTGCATTGGTGTATGATGATATGATCAGGAGGATCGTGTGCACGTTGAGTGCCTAAATACATTAGTTATGCATTGGTGTGTGCATATCATGGTGTTTTGGTGGGATGAATCATGTCTCAGGAGGAGCGTAAGTGATTCATCCGTACTCCTTTGTGGAGAATGGTGGGGGATAGATCATGTCTTAGGAGGAGCGTAAGTGATCTATCCAGGTTCGATTGAATGAACCAACGAGTCGGTACCGCATGCATGGTGTTGAGTTGCATTTTGCATTATAATATGTTATATTGTAATTTGAACAGTAGGTTTATTATATGGTGTTGTTGGGGTGAATAATTGATGTGTTGGTGTGTTTTACTGCCTTATTACATGTATTACATTACCATTATATTTTTTATCATGATTTCTCACCCCTTTGTTGTTGTTGTTGTGGTCTGTGCTTCTTCGGAAGTACAGATAATCCAGGTGCTTAGCTAGCTTGGATATTGGTGTGATTGTCGAGTCTAGGATGCTCTGATACGTAGCACGGGACTTGGGCGTTTTTATTTGTTTTATGTTGAACTGATATTTTATTTCCCTGTGAACGTATCAAACTTTTATTGAATTTTATTATTTAATATTCCGCTGAAGTTGGAGATAAATCTTTTTATAAGGAAACGTTGTTTTTATGTGATATCCCACTTGGGAGAATTGGAACTCTGATTTTGTTTATTTATAATGTTTATTAATTTAATTGAAGTGTGGGAAGTGGGGTGTTACACATTTATTCCAATTTGTTTCGGAGCTATATAAACGGAAACATTCCGTAGATGTAGCTCCGGAAAAAACCAACGTTGAGTAAAAAAAAAGGTGCGTTCGAAGATACATCTCCGAAAGCATAGGGTATTTTTGGAAGCGCAGATTGTAACACCCCCTTTCTATACCCCCAAAATAATCAATTAAATCATTTAGGCACATATTAAAAATTCATCAGAGTATAATTAAAACACGGTATAAAAGAGGCATGTTACATCATACGTGAATTAAAACATACAACACCTGCTCTATAAGAGATATGCAATAGTGAGTAACTTGCAACATAGGAACTTAGTCCTTACACCCACATCTCAACATTTAGAATTAAAAGCGGACAATCTAAACATTGAATCACTTCTAACATGTAATCGTATATATACATATATACACAGTCATAGAATACACATATTCCACATTTCTCACCACAATTCATCAAAATTCATCATATACCTCACAATGTATATATATATATATATATATATATATATATATATATATATATATATATATATATATATATATATATATATATATATATATATATATATATATATATATATATATATATATATATATATATATATATATATATATATATATATATATATATATATATATATATATATATATATATATATATATATATATATATATATATATATATATATATATATATATATATATATATATATATATATATATATATATATATATATATATATATATATATATATATATATATATATATATATATATATATATATATATATATATATATATATATATATATATATATATATATATATATATAAACAAATATGGATAATCACCAAGCATATTCATCATGCACACATCCATAATTCTCATCATTCCACATAACATATACATATGCATACTTTCATACAACGAGTATACCTATGCCATGTGACTCAATGCAACTCAATGCAACTCATGCCATGTGGTACCAACACATGTTATTATTTTTCGGTTTTTACGTTTAAACCGGGTCCGTCCCCTAAACCAATAACAAACAAAAGCCCGTCCCCTAGGCTTTCAAATCTACCCTTCTAGGTTTGGGACAAGTTACTAGTCTCCACGAAACTAGCAAGCATTGCTTCTTGACAATAAATGATGCGTATGCAATCAACAATTATATGCACTTAAGACCGTTCTCGCATCTTAATCCCATGCATACTCAAATAATTCATCACACAAGAATTACATCATGATTGCACACACAACACATTTCATAATAATCAAAGTATTCATACTTTCAACACCATCACTACATTTATCAAGCAATGCACACATATTCACAAATATGTTCTCATGCATTCTTCACATACAATCGCATATAATCAATATACATCACAATATCGCACCAAACGACAACGAACTCCTTCACAATCATCATGCACTTTTAATCAATTTAAACATTGCATATATTTGTCAAAAGACCACATTTCGCAATCGATTCCACAAATCTAGGATTCACACCATACGGTTATCCACAACATCTCATACAACAGCACACAAGCTACTCATTCGAGAAGAGGTCGATCGCAACCGAACCCCAGAACCGATACCAAACGAATCAGAATAAAAATGTTGTGTCACGCTCGCTGGCCTGCTCGCCTAGCGAGGTCATGGCGAACATTCGCTTCAGGCTCGCCTAGGGAACATGCTAGCGAAGCCTAGTCCTAAGCTACTATAATTGCTCGCTACCAACTCGCTGGGGTTTCGCCTAGCGAACCCCTCGCTACCCGCGGAGAGGATCTTTCTGGTTATGTCCAAGTATGGGAGTGTTCGCTAGGAGCTCGCTGCTGGCTCGCCTAACGAACAACTTGCTACTCTGCTCGCCTAGCGAAGGTGCTAGCGAACGTCTGCGTCGTTCAAACCCTCAACTTTCCAAAATGATCAGAAACTCATAAAATCAACCGATTCAAAACCTACAGGTTCCAGTAGTCTTAGCCTAACAATCCTCGACTAAACTACACCATTAATTCCAGATTCTAACCGTTCAAACATCGGTTTCTATCGATTAAACTCATTTCTGACCTAAAATGGAAAAAGATGGAAAACATCCAAACAATCCAAACACACACATACATAATCATATACATTGGCAAGATAATAAGATTTCACACCCTTATCCAATTAAATCGAATCCTAGAGGTTGTTCTTGATGATTCCAAGCTTTCCTCTCTTTTCCTTCTCTTTTCTCTTCTCCCTCTTTCTTTCTCTACTCTTTTCTTTCTATCTCTTTTCTTTCCACTTTCTCTATATCTCTTTCTATTCTATTTCTCTCTATTATTTTCTTCCCTCAAAATATCTATCAATTTCTTTTCTCACAAAATATTTAATCTTACCATTAATAAGAAATATCTAAAATACCCTCCAACTAATTTCCCAAAACTCCCCAAATGATAAAATATCACAATATGCACACATCACATATTAATATTCAAATTCCCCAAATAAAATAATAATCACCCAATTAAAATAAAGACTCAACAAAAATTGGGAAATCGGAATCGGGGTGTTACAACTCTCCCCCACTTTAGAAATTTTCGTCCTCGAAAATGTTACCTGATTCAAACAACTCTGGATACGACTCTTGCATCCCGCTCTCTAATTCCCAAGTCATATTGCCTTCTGCAGCGCCTCCCTACGCTACTTTCACAAGCGCAATATCCTTACCTCTTAGCTTCTTAACTTCACGGTCCAGAATTCTAATCGGTAAATCTTCAACTGTAAGGTTATCTCTCACCTCAACCTCGTCCGTAGGAATAACATGTGACGGATCCGGAACATACTTTCGAATTTGCGAAACATGGAACACATCATGGAGATTAGCAAGTGACGACGGTAAAGCAACCCGATAGGCTACCTCTCCTATCTTCTGCAAAATCTGATAAGGACCAATAAAACGCGGCGTCAACTTACGTGACTTCAACGTTCTACCAACTCGGCAATATCCTTCTTCATACGAGGCCACCAAAATACCTTCCTCGAATCTTGATACATCTTAGTAGCACCCGGATGAATACTCAATCCAATATGATGCCCTTCTTCAAGAATACTCTTCTTCAGCTCAATAATATTCGGAACACATACTCTATCACGACATCTCATGATACCATTTTCATCAATCTGAAAATCACCACCTTGACCTTGATTGATCAAAGTCAACCGATCAACTAAACCCAAATTAGATTTTTGTCCTTCTCGAATTTCGTCAAGAATACCACTAGTAAGCTTTAACATACCAAGCTTAACTCCGTAAGAAGTCTTCTCACACACTCAGCTCAAATCGCGAAATTGCTCAATCATTTCCAACTCTTTTACCATCATCATCGACATATGCAACGATTTCCTACTCAATGCATCAGCTACCACACTTTCTTTATCCGGATGGTAATTCAAACCAAAATCATAATCCTTCAGAAGTTCCAACCATCTCCTCTGCCTTACATTCAATTCTTTCTGATCAAAGAGATACTTCAAACTCTTATGATCACTAAATACCTCAAATCTCGAACCAAACAAATAATGCCTCCAAAGCTTCAGCACAAATACAATGGCGGCCAACTCTAAGTTATGCGTCAGATAATTCCTCTCATGCACTTTAAGTTGCCTTGAAGCATAAGCTACAACTTGCTGATGTTGCATCGACACACCTCCCAAACCCATCAAAGAAGCATCACAATACACAACAAATGGTTCTTCTGGATTCGGAAAAATTAAAACATGAGTTGTCGTCAATCTTCTCTTAAGCTCTTGAAAACTTTCTTCACACTTTGCATCCAAAACAAAAGCTTGACCTTTCCTAGTCAACTGCATCAATGGCAATGATAACTTAGCAAATCCTTCAATGAATTTCCGATAATAACCTGCCAAACCAAGAAAACTTCTAATCTCAAAAACTGATTTTGGGGTCTCCCATTGTGATACCGCTTCAACCTTCGACGGATCAACTGCAATACCTCTACTCGAAATCACATGACCAAGGAAACTCACTTCCTTCAGCCAAAATTCACACTTATAAAGTTTAGCATATAACTGCTTTTCTTTCAACATAGATAACACGATCCTCAGATGCCCGACATGTTCTTCTTCACTCTTCGAATAAATCAAAATATCATCAATGAACACAACCACAAACTTGTCCAAATAAGGATGGAAAATCCTATTCATGTACTTCATAAATACACCTGGTGCATTAGTCACACCAAATGGCATCACAGAATACTCATAATGTCCATACATCGTTCTAAAAGCAGTCTTCTGAATATCTTCGGCCTTCACACGAATCTGATAATACCCAGATCTCAGATCTATCTTACTAAAGACACTCGCACCAACCAACTGATCCATCAAATCATCAATCCTCGGAAGTGGATACTTATTCTTGATGGTCATCTTGTTCAATTGTTTGTAGTCCACACAAAGTGTCATAGAACCTTTTTCTTCTTAACCAACAAAACTGGTGCACCCCACGGTGACACACTCGGACGAATAAACCTTTTATCAAGTAGATCCTCAAGTTGACTCTTCAACTCTTTCAATTCCGATGCGGACATACGATATGGAGCCATCGATATCGGACTAGTTCCAGGAATTAAGTCGATCGCAAACTCCACTTCTCGTTCCGACGGTAAATCTCTTATCTCATCAGGAAAAACTTCTGGAAAATCACAAACAATTGGTAAAGCATCAATTGCTCCATTTTCACCAATGCTCAAAGTTGCCATCAACATAAATACCTTCGCACCATCTTTCATTGATTCCTTCACTAGCTTAGCAGTCATAAACAAGTCTCCTTCATCATCAGATTCAGGAAAAATAACCGTTTTGTCAAAACAGTTAATATAGACACGATTGAATTCCAACCAATTCATCCCAAGAATAACATCAAGTTGATCTAAGTGAAGACACACCAAATCAACTCCAAAGTTTTTACCAAAAATACTCAACGGACAATTCAAACACACATATGAGGTAGTTACTGAACCCATAGCAGGAGTGTCAATAACCATACAACCACCCATAATAGACAACTCAAGATTTAATCTCTTAACACAATCCAAAGAAATAAAAGAACGTGTAGCTCCAGTATCAATTATAGCGACCAAAGGTATACCATTAATAAAGCACGTACCTCGGATCAATCGATCTTCACTAGTAGTCTCCGATCCTGATAGAGCAAACACTTTCCCATTCCCTTGAGTCTTCTTTGGCTTGTCACACTTGGTACTAATGTGCCATTGCTCACCACAGTTTTAGCAAGTCACATTCGCACCGCTATTGCACTTCATAGCTTTGTGGCCTGGCTTGCCACACTTGAAACGTTTCTGCTCAACGCTTTTGCACTCGGGAGCATGATGTCCTTCTTCATCGCATCTATAACATCTCACCAGAGTGGAAACTCCTCCCCCACTCGGTTTCTTGCCGTAACCAATTTTCTGCTTCCCCCTTATCAACAGGAGTCACATACGGCTTCCCTATGAATTGACCTTTTCCCTTCTTGTCATTTAAACTCTTATAGTGGTTAGGCCGAGCTCTACTATCTTCATCATAAATTCTGCTTTTGTTCACCAACTCAGAAAATCGCCTAATTTCCTGAGAACCAATGGCTTGCTTGATTTCAGGCCTCAAACCATTCACGAACTTGAGACACTTGGATCTCTCAGCATTGGTAGTGTTGTAATGGGGAAAAAACTTAATCAGTTCCTCAAACCTTGCTGCATACTCGACCACAGTTGAGTTACCATGCTTCAGCTCAATGAATTCAATTTCCTTCTTACCACGCACATCTTCTGGAAAATACTTCTCCAGAAATGTCTCTCTAAAAACATCCCAAGTAACCACAACCTCATCTTCTTCAAACCTCTGGCGAGTGTTACCCCACCTGTCCTCAACTTCCTTTTCAAGCATATGAGTGCCAAACTACACTTTCTGCGCATCTGAACAGTTCATGACACGAAAGATCTTCTCAATTGCTTTCAGCCATACTTGTGCTTTGTCAGGTTCATGCGTTCCCTTGAAAATTGGCGGATTGTTCCTCTGAAACTTCCCCAAGGCACGAAACTCATCATCATTGTTGTTTCCAGCATTCACATTGACTTGCGGATTCTGCCCAATCACTCCAGCCAACATCGCCAAAGCTTTGGCAATCGCTTCGTCATTCCTACTGGCGACCATTGTTCTGGATCCCAACAACAGAACTTCATCAGAACCAACAATATTGATAGTGTCACATACACAATAAGATATATATAGGGAATAAACATATTAACAACTTAGTCAACTGACCGACCTGCTCTGATACCACTTAATGTAAAACCCCCTTCCTATACCCCCAAAATAATCAATTAAATCATTTAGGCACATATTAAAAATTCATCAGAGTATAATTAAAACATGGTATAAAAGAGGCATGTTACATCATACGTGAATTAAAACACACAACACCTGCTCTATAAGAGATATGCAACAATGAGTAACTTGCAACATAGGAACTTAGTCCTTACACCCACATCTCAACATTTAGAATTAAAAGCGGAAAATCTAAACATTGAATCACTTCTAACATGTAATCGTATATATCCATATATACACAGTCATAGAATACACATATTCCATATTTCTCACCATAATTCATCAAAATTCATCATATACCTCACAATATATAAAAACAAATATGGATAATCACCAAGCATATTCATCATGCACACATCCATAATTCTCATCATTCCACATAACATATACATATGCATACTTTCATACAACAAGTATACCTATGCCATGTGACTCAATGCAACTCATGCCATGTGGTACCAAAACTTATTATTATTTTTCGGTTTTTACTTTTAAACCGGGATCGTCCCATAGACCAATAACAAACAAAAGCCCGTCCCCTAGGCTTTCAAACACACCCTTCTAGGTTTGGGACAAGTCACTAGTCTCCACGAAACTAACAAGCGTTGTCTCTTGACAAAAAATGATGCATATGCAATCAACAATCATATTCACTTAAGACCGTTCTCGCATCTTAATCCAATGCATACTCAAATAATTCATCACACAAGAATTACATCATGATTGCACACACAACACATTTCATAATAATCAAAGTATTCATACTCTCAACACCATCACTACATTTATCAAGCAATGTACACATATTCACAAAATGTTCTCATTCATTCTTCACATACAATTGCATACAATCAATATACATCACAATATCGCGCCAAACGACAACGAACTCCCTCACAATAATCATGCACTTTTAATCAATTTAAACATTGTATATATTTGTCAAAAGACCATATTTCGTAATCGATTCCACAAATCTAGGATTCACGCCATACGGCTACCCACAACATCTCATACAACAACACACAAGTTACTCATTCGAGAAGAGGTCGATCGCAACCAAACCCCAGAACCGATACCAAACGAATCAGAATAAAAATGTTGTGCTGTCGTGCTCGCTGGCCTGCTCGCCTAGCGAGGTCATGGCGAACATTCGCTACAGGCTCGCCTAGCGAACATGCTAGCGAAGCATGATCCTGAGCTACTGTAATTGCTCGCTACCAACTCGCTGGGGCTTCGCCTAACGAACCCCTCGCTACCCGTGAAGAGGGTTTTTCTGGTTCTGTCCAAGTCTGGGAGTCTTGACTGGGAGCTCGCTGCTGGCTCGCCTAGCGAACAACTCGCTACTCTGCTCGCCTAGCGAAGGTGCTAGCGAACGTCTGCGTTGTTCAAACCCTCAACTTTCCAAAATCATCAGAACTCATAAAATCACCCGATTCAAAACCTACAGGTTCCAGTAGTCTTAGCCCGACAATCCTCGACTAAACTACACCATTAATTCCAGATTCTAACCGTTCAAACATCGGTTTCTATCAATTAAACTCATTTCTGACCTAAAATGGAAAACATCCAAACAATCCAAACACACACATACATAATCATATACATTGGTAAGATAATAAGATTTCACACCCTTACCTGATTAAATCGAATCCTAGAGGTTGTTCTTGATGATTCCAAGCTTTCCTCTATTTTTCTTCTCTTTTCTCTTCTCCCTCTTTCTTTCTCTACTTTTTTCTTTCTATCTCTTTTCTTTCCACTTTCTCTTATATCTCTTTCTATTCTATTTCTCTCTATTATTTTCTTCCCTCAAAATATTTATCAATTCCTTTTCTCACAAAATATTTAATCTTACCATTAATAAGAAATATCTAAAATACCCTCCTACTAATTTCCCAAAACTCTCCAAATGATAAAATATCACAATATGCACACATAACATATTAATATTCAAATTCCCCAAATAAAATAATAATCACCGAATTAAAATAAAGACTCAACAAAAATTGGGAAATCGGAATCGGGGTGTTACACAGATGGTGCCTAAGAACCCCAAGGGACGAGGTAAGAAATTCTCTAATATATAGGATGTCCTGAATAGACGGTATAGAATTACATAGCAGAACATATCCATTAGACATCGAAATCTTCAACCTCCAGGTCGTCTTGCCAAAACATCATCTCTTGCAGCTAACCTGAAAACAATAACATGATTTGTGTGAGATTACTATTAAAAAAATAACAAAAAATAAATAAATTTTTACGCACGCAGAAGCATATCCACATAAAAGAAAAATAAGTAAATAATTCCAACAAAAAGTCATAAAGTCATACTTCAACTTGTAATTTTTTCAAGGACAAAATTACAAACCATCCCATACAATTACAAATTTTAAGGAGAAAATTGCAAACCCTCCCAATTACAATTTTTGAACGGAAAAATTGTAAACTTTATCTCAATTACAATTTTTTGACGACAAAATTGCAAACACTCTCTCAATTGCAATTTTTGGACGGAAAAATTGGAAACCTTCTCTCAATTGTAATTTTTGGACGAAAAAATTGCAAACCCTCTCAAAAACTATTTTTGACCGAAAAAATAGAAAACCCTAAATGACATCGACAACTATATAACATCAAGCTACATAATATATAGGATGTCCTAAATAGGATGTATAGAATTACATAGCAGAACATATCAATCAGACATCAAAATCTTTAACTTTCTGACTGTCTTGCCAAAGCATTAAATCTTGCAACTAACCTGAAAACAATAACACGATTTGCGTGAGATTACTAAATCTAAATAGATCCGCCTAATTCTATGGGTCCACTTGACTCTTCAAGAGTCATAGTCTAACTCTATGACTATAATCGGATCAAGCATTACAAGATTCTCTATATACTTAGGGTGAACCTGGACTCTTCCGCTATCAAGTGGGAGGATTATGTGATCATCTCCATTATTTTTGATGCCCACCAACAGTGACAACGGGGGCATGTTGTTATATTTATTGGCACGACCTACGATCGGTCCCTCTTACCATATTATACCTGAATTAAACTTGTTACGAGTTTAAGTCAGTGTTGTTGTGCCTTGCCTTATCTGTTACTTTCTTTTATTTTACATACATACAAAATGAGTTAATGATTTAACCCATTTTTATAATTCCACAACATATCCATATGTATCTTAGTACTCGAAGCGAGAAACTAGTAATTTTACTGCCATGTACGTCGATGCAATACCCACTCCTTATTTCCAATAAGTCGTAGGAAATGGGTAGAATATGCCTTTTCTGCTTTTAACAATCAAAGTGAGATACTAGTATTATTACTTCCATGTATGTCAGACATGGTACCCCATGTTTCTAGTATTTCGTAGGAAAAAGATGGAAAGTATCTTTACTTCTTCGAGAATTCTAGTCGACATACTCACATTGTTATTGTCCAATACATCAGATGCCATGCTCGCACTCTAGAGTTCACGTACGTCGTAGGAAATCCTCACACTATAAAGTGTGTATTCTTTTAGTATTCCTAATACAATCAATGGTTCACCCATAATATATTTCTCATGATTAGCTTTCTGATGCATTCGACCGCATCTCAATCAGAGTTATACAACTCAAGTTATGATGAAAACAATGTTTTGAACACAAATGGCCTTCCTGATTCGAATCAAGTGTAAAGTGTGATTCAAATCAATTCAAGCAGTGATAATTAGAAGGGTCTGATTTGAATCAGAAGTGACAGTTTATATCTTTGATTCGAATCAAATTAGTCAGAATTGCATTTCTTCATAATTCTACTTCCTGATTCGAATCAAATCTTTTAAACTTCATATTTTCACATATTCTTCATGTTTTTCTCACCCCAATTCCAAGATGAACACATACAATCAAACCCTAATAATGCTAATAGGTTAGAACAAGTCAAGAATCAAATATGTATCATCAAAATCATTTCATTCATTATTATCACAAGCACAATTTTAAACATCATATTTCATTAACAATCATTCATCAGCAAAGATGAATGCATCAAGGCATTTTCAAACATGATCACATACTCAAAGAATTCGAAGAGGTTCCGTGTGTGTGTTGGCTCCTAATTTCAATGTCTGAATGAATTTAAAAGTAACAAATAGAGTTTCCTGAAGAAATCTAACTACTTCGACTAGAGCCATATTTTGAAATGAGAGTCGAAGGCGTCCTTTCGCAAGGAAGGTCTATGTTACGGACTTAGAGATATTCCTTAGCAGTTGGAAGATCCAATTCGACAAAAGCGTTGCTAGGGGTATTTCGACAAGTTCGTTTGAATTTAAATAAAAGAGGGAAAGTCCATTTTTAAGAAAGATACATGGAGCGCCCTTATGGTTCGAAGGCATGCACAATGCAACTTGTTTTGATTTTGTTTGTTAGCCGTTAATGGCAGTTATATTTGATTATTATAAATATCATGTCTTAGTGTTAAGATTTGGGTGTAAGAATGTACGTTGACTAAACACCAGTTTTCATTTCAATGCAATTTGACAAATCTCTTTATTTAAGAATTTATCTTTTCTTTATGCAAATTATTATCTTTGTCATTTACCAGCATTTCGATTTCACTTACTGTTACTTAAATTCATTTACATTTGAAATAAGTTGCCTTATCATGGACTCTGTCAAAGTGTTCATAGTTTTCATAAACTTCATCTAAGATCAATTAGCACATGTCCTAGGATATGTGTGGTAGATCCTGCAAGTAAAACAGATCTCTTTTCGATTTGTAAGACCAGCGGTTGTTCACCAATTTTCACGATGAACAAATTGGTATGCCTAGTGGGACAATGCTAAGTGATCATAAAAATCATTTCTATAATTCTCTTTAGGAAAAATTTTATTAGTTCAGTGGTAAATTTTTTTCTTCAAAAAATTTCATTGCATGTTATTAAGAAGTGGTAAGGTAGCCGATGTTAAAGAACATAGAACAAAAACAAGATATAGGAGGAGAATGGCGATGAATTTAAACCAGTCAAATAATCCTCAGGATGTCCCGAATAACAATATAGAACAACCCAAGGGGCTTCGACAAGAGGACCAACGATCTCAGTGCCTGTCTATAAAGCAATATCGTCTATGGGAAGTTCGATGCCTAGACATTTGATTTCCCATATGCAACCTATTCTGACTTGCATTGAGCCAAGGGGTCCTCCACGGACCCCACCATCGATATGGACTTTTAAATTTAGAGGCATCTCTCCCCCTGGATTTTCAATGCCTTTGCCTCGAGATTCTCCCTATGGAATGCTAACTTCGTTGATGGCAAACTTACAAAATACCCCTCTATTATATACAGTTTTCATGGACTCTGTCGAAGTGTTCATAGTCTTCATGACAAGTATATTTGTGATGTTTTGAAATATATGTGACACCCTTATTTGAGATGCATGATAATTTACTCTGATTATTTATGTATTTTTTGCGGGGTTTAGAAGGGTGTTACAGCGACAGGAGGCTATGAAGTGCCTCGAGAACTTTCTTCCTAGGTCCTTCCAAAAGGTGATGAAATCTTCAGAGAGGATTTTTTACCATGTCATGGCACTTTTCCTCAAGGTCATGAGAAACAACCTACACTTGATGGCACCTCTGACGCTGCGGTACTCGAGCAGCGCATTGATGTTCTCGAGGTGCTCGTCGGGATCTGTCACTCTGTCATATGTACCCAGGTTCCGGGGTTTTTCCAGGCCGACAGGAAGTGGAGAGTCCATGATTTCTCGATAAAGTAGACCACGAGGATCATCTTTGTCGCTATTGAGTGGTGAGCATGGTGGGTGTAGTCGTATTTTTCCCACTGGGGACTATCATCGCGGTGCAGCGGTGAGTTCTTTGGTCGGCTCTTAAGTTTTTTCGGGGGTGACCGAAGGTTTTCTGGTTGTCCACCTACCTTGTTCTTCTTGGAAACAGGGATAGGCGGTCGTCGCGGGGAGGACTGCAGTTGCACTTCAGGGGTTGTGGCCTCTCCAGCTATGGTCGACAACCCAGTCGTTGTGGCGATAGGCTACAAGACTCATACTGTTAGTGTCTCCACATGGGAGAGCGTGGATGAAGGTCTCTTTCTAATGCTCTAATCCTCTCGTTCTACTGATAGATCAGCGCACTAGTCTGGTTTAGGGTCGCGACCAGGGCTTCCATGGTCGGGTCAGCGTTGGCTGGCACTGGGATTGGTTGGAACTTCTCCGGAGCCTTTTACACTATTCTAGTCTCAACATACTAGACATCATAATTGACCACCTCGTCAGAGAAGGGGGATTCAGTTTGCCCATCTCTCTTTATTGGAGTGATGTCCTCTAGAATTGGCATAAAGTTGTTGTTGTCAGCGTCATGGAGGGGAGTGAAGGCGGTTTTGTGACCGTTGTTATCGTGTTGGTCGGTTATGATTGGTAGGTTTTGAGAAATTTGCTTTAATTTTTGGTTTTAAGGAAAGAAAGATGGAGAGCAAAGTTTCCCACAGACGACGCCACTAATCTTACTGGTGATGAGAAGTAAATCGGCGGCCAGCAACACACCGTGGTCTCCAACGTCAGGTGAGAAAAATAGAAGTAAGGGGTACCTTCAAGGCACTCTGATGCTAAAGTTAGTTCAATGTGAAAGAAGGTAAGTACCGAAGTTAAGAAGTGAATTAAATACATGACCTTCCTTCAAATGAGGGTATTTATAGAGAGCCATCTACGCTGGGACAAAGGTCTCCATTATGGGCTGTATGATTAGACCCATAATGGATGACTGCCAGGATTTCTACATGGAGGTAGGGATGAGAAGCTCGTGCTCATCATCTTGTGTCAACTGCTCACATTCCCCGGAGTGGAAGACTTACCTGTTATGAAGGGCAAAGTGTTTCCCCGAGGTGAGTTGGATCAGTTGGCCATGTATCCTCGGTTGAAGAGTACATGGGGAATGTGCTCTCCGACGGCTACAGTGGATTGGGCCTTTGTGTTATGCCTTCTTCGACACATAGCTGGAATGGGATGTGCCTGACTGTGGGCCAGCCCCAGGCCCAATCTGGAACAATAATATTCCTCTATAAAGGAAAAAGAATGCTTAATATTAGGTCAAACTGAAGAATAAATGTGATGCATGATTGACCATTTGTGTTTTAAGTATCTACTAATAAGCATACAAAACCATTAATTCTTGGTAGTCAATAACTTCCAATAAAGAGATGGACATCCTGATTTTTACATTGTATTAATATCAATCAAGTCAAGACCTTGTTGAGATAAAGGTGAGCATATAACCTTCCAAGATGTGATAATCTACTTTCTAATGTCTATACTACCTGTCCACACAAAATTTATTATGCGAGAATTCAGTTTTTTAAGAAGGTTGATTGGTTATTCATACATCCTAATACTAAATAGAAACATTCCTTGTATTATTGACTGGATCAAATCCTTGTAAAATATATGCATTCCCATTTTTATACCCCAAATTTTGACCCCTAGATCCTCTCATCATTCTAGGAGCATCAACACTGTTTATCTAACCATAATATATTTTAATTTTGATATTTGTCAAGATACAGGTGAATTAGGGTTTCACATAGTCAGAAATCAAGGTTTCAAGGGATTGATCAGTAAAATTTTTGGATTGATCCTCCATATATCAATTCTTCATGTCATCAAGTATATCACATTGGGTTAATAATGAATCCAACATGAGGTTTTCACCTAAGAAAGAAGAACAGTGCAGTATAAGAACCCTAATTAGGGTTTTTGATTAGAAAAGTCAAATGTAGTTTGAATTTTGATCTAAAAAGTGTTCCAAAGCTTGAATCATGGTCCATTTGGCTCATATGGACTATTGAAGCCTACTCAAGAAGTTTCAAGGCCTCAGGGAGCCCATAACACCAAGAGTCGATTCAGAGGTTTTCGATCGTTCGGTTCGTCTGACTGAAAAGTCAACCCTTTGACCAACAAGGTTTTGACCCAAAATTAAATCCAAATATGTTCCACACATAATTTAAAATCTAATCATGAAGTTTGGTGACCAATTGATCAAGAATTGAGAAGTAATCGAAAAGTCGAGAAATTAGGGTTTTGAAAATGGCCAGGCCATAACTCCTTAACCACACATCCAAATGGAGTGGTTCAAAGCTTGTCGGGAAGGTCTCAATGATTTATTCAAATGGTAACTCATGAGAAAAAATGAATGTATTTTTAGTTATGAGAAAAAACAAGGCAAGAGGGGGAAAACACTTAGAAATTTCAAGATTTCTTGACTTGTAAGTCAAGTTTGCAGCATTTTCACAAGAGTTTTTGACCTAGTTTCAAGTGAATTGGGTTCCTACTTCAAACATCAATGTTATATTACCTAACTATTGCTTTTCAAAAAGTACAAGTGGGTTCCATAACTCTTCATGGTTAGAGAGAAACAAGCTCCACAAGTTGGCAAAAACTCACTTATGCAAAGCTAGTTCAGCATGAGTGTTTTAACTCCAAAGCTCCCCAAATCCACTCCAATCAAGGATTAAGCCTCATTTATTATATTTACATTGTTTTTTAACATGTTTAGCATCAACTCCCAGGAAATTGGCTTGAGAAATGAAAAAAGTCATTGTTTAATGCAAGTTGCAAAAGTGAATAGTGTGGAAAGAAAAATGATGGCTACCATCATCAAATCACCAACTTGGCTGCAACCAATCACCTCCTATCCCCTCAAGTATGAAAAAAATTACCAATCCTTCTTGCAAATGACCCTTAGATTGTGACCTAGCTTGGCCTTAGTTTTTGCCCTCTTGGTGCACCAACTTGAAATGACCATAACTTCCTCATTTTTTGTTCTATTAATGCCATTATTGTTTTCAAAATACTCCTTATCATGTCTATTTTCATTTAGTGAATAAATAATTCACAGATTTTTATCCTAGAAAGACTTTGATCCACTTGAAAAACATGTGTTATTAGGGTATTTACCTTGGTGTTCTTGAACTTTTTCAAACTTATAACCTGATTTTTCTTGTCAGCTTGATCTTGTATGATTCATATATGTTTATTGACATAATTAAGTGTTCAAATATGTTGTGTTCATTTCCTTACCATGTTCATACTTGCTTTTGTGAATGCATATATGTGAAAATGGCCTGTTGAACTTCATCTGTGAACTTTTCCATGATTCTTGATGTTGTGACCTCTTGGATGTGTTTACCATGTCCTATCTTACTTGTTTATGTGTCTTCTTAGAACCATAACATGTTTAGGGTTTGTTTCTTACCTTTGTGAATGCTTGAACATGCATGGTATGCCTTGAACTTCATCTGTGAACTTTGACATGATTCTTGATGTGGTAACCTTTTGAATATGATTATAAGGCTTCATTCTACTTTTTTAATGTATTTTAGAAAGATAACATGCTAGGGATTGTTTGTTGTCTTGGTTGTTACCTTGTAACTTGTTTACTTCTCCCCATGAAATCATACTTGAACTGTTGTAACCTTTCTTGTGTACTTGCTCGTTTGATTGTCATCAACCCATGTTTAGTTGGTCTTATGTTGTTACATTTGATCTCATTTGATCCTTATAACATACTTTCTTCAAGTTGTCACTTATTTTCCTTAATCTTGTTTGCATGTTATAGATAAACTTGTTATTGTTACACATGTTCTTTGCTTACATTGTTGGTTATTACCTCTATGTCTTTTGATCTTTGTTAAGATGTTAAATGTTGATCTTGATTGTTATCATGATTGCTTACATGCTCTTACTTTATTTTTTCAACTTTGTCAATTTATTCCCCAGCGGTGGAACTTGTTAGTTCACATCAAGTTGTCTGTATCTGTTATGTCCAAAGGAAAGTCGATTTATTGACCTCTGGGTCATAGATAGCTCATTACATCTATAGGCCTTGATAGAGCCATTTACCCTTTAGAACTTAGGTTTAGAGTTCTTCTTCTTTAGTAATTTCTGAACTACAGACGCTCTGATTTCTCATTGGTTAATGGGAATACGTAGGTACAAGATACAATATCTTGACGAGCACACCCCTGACGCGGTCAAAGTCAATCCTTATAGGCCTTGGTAGAGCCTCCTCCCTCCATTTTGGTCTGGATATAACCAATTGGTCTTACAACATAGAATTAGGTAGAGTTGGTTAACTTTATGTAAGAATCATGGTGATGATTACTTACTCCCCATTTTTTAGTGTTCAATATAGATCTAGAGAGTTTGGTTAAACTCTACACAAGAATAGTTATGTTTGTTCCCTTAGAGTCTTGACCATAGTCAAGTACTTTTTAATCCTCGGTGATGTGAACTATGATTGCTTTGATTCTATCCTAGTTAGGATACGCAGTCAGAAGATACGATATCTTTGTGAGAAAACTTAGAAACTATAAACCCTAGGTCTTTACCTTCAAAACCCAAACCCTAATCTCAATTCACGGCATAATCGTAGCAAGGTTAGCATACAAACATATGAAAGGTTCCTGTAGAGTACTACAAATGTTTAGGATGTGAAATACCTACCCTAGGAATAGCCAACCCCCGATCCTCGGTCCCCAATCTCTTAGTGTTGTTGTTACGTCGTGCAAAAGGTCTTTCTTTCTTTAACCTTTCCTTTGGATAAATAAAAGTATGGTTATGAATTTAATGAATTAAGATTCAAGTTAATCAATAGCTTGACATCAAGATTCTCACCGCAACAGAAATGGCGACTTCACTGTGGAGACAAAACTTAAAACTTGAGGGTTTAGCCTATTTTGTATGATTGTATGCTATATTTTTGAATGTTTGCTTACATGTGTATTTTCAATGTATATGTATTATATTGCTGTGAACAGTGGGTATCATGAGTGGTGAGATAAGTCCTAACCCGGACTTGAGTAACACATGAGATAGGATGTGATATGATCAATAGTTGACTGTTGGGAGTAGTCCCAATAAGTTTGACATATGATGTAATTACGCTCAGTTGAGACCTCCTTGAGATGATTGATGATATATGAGTAGTCATGCACCTCATTAATTGTTTCAACCTGAGAGTCCGTGAAGCTGAGGACCTTTAGTAACACTTTTACCCCCACTAAGCCTTTTTAGGATGTAGTGTGGAAACTATGATGGAGTAGTCCTGAAATAGTTGTTACGCAATGCTACACTCAGACGAGTTTATCTTGAGAATATTTTTGACTCACGTGAGTAGTCATGTTGATTGATAATATCCAAAGGATTTACTATGAATCTGGGAATATTGATAGAACCCGTTCGGCAGGTACAATCAACCTATAGTATAAATCCTTGGGGATGGGTAGACCTTTTGGCTTCATGTTGCAACTTTTGAACCTAAGGAGACCCATTGATGTGTGCATTGTATTTGTGAATACTCGTCCACGTGCCTATTTATGTATGTCTGTGAATACATATGTTCCTGTGTTTGTGCATTGCATTCGCATCATATTCCGCATTTATGGGCATCTTAATGGTTTCAAGGAATCCTGTTATTTTATTCCTTTACAAAAATCAATAGGGATATTGGATCTTTGAATCAAAACTTTTCAGTTTTTTCAAAATGTTTGCAACTTCCCCTTGAGTTCCTTGAAACCATTTGGGCTTACAATCTGCATTGCATGCGCGTATTGTTACATTTGCATTATGCATTTGCGTTTCTCAACCTTGAGTCTCTTTGTCTCCCTCTTGTTTATAGAGAGAGAGGGGATACCTAGCACATATCTAGGACAAATGGCAACAATGGACGAACTTTTGAGAGCTCAAGAAACTCTGAAAGAAGACATTATAATTCTCAAGTGTTAGATGAATTGGGTTCTAGAGACATTAAAGAACATGATGAAGAAAGAAGGTCACTCTCACCATGTTGCGTCTAGAGAAACTAGGGTTGCATTATCTCCGATGGTTCCTCTAACTCTAGGATGTCCTCGGTATCAATGACCAAATAACCGTCAATCGCATCAGCACGCCCAACAAAGACCAAGAAAACCAGGGAGACATTTCAGTCTGTTTCCAATGTCATACAGTCAGATACTGCCAGACTTGATCCAAGATGGATTGATAATACCAAAGGATCTAAAACCGATGATTCCTTCTTACCCTCTAGGCTTTGATACCAACGCCAGGTGCGGCTATCATGCTGGGGCACTGGGGCATTCAACTGAAGACTATAAAGTACTCAGAAACGAGGTTAAATATTTTCTCGACTACAAAATGATCTCTTTCACTCCTCAAGGTGTTCATGTCAACAAAACTTCACCATCTCTCATGTTTCCTCCACAGCAAGAACGTGCACCCGGAGAAATTTCACACAAGTCAATATCTGACCAAGCGGCCAAATATCAGACAATTACCAAAAACATCTCTCACCACTCAGTTTTTAATCCTCATCAAGGTTCTCAAAGCCAGGGATTGAACAAGAAGAATCATGTCAGGAAAAATAAGACTTACAGTAAACCAATTCCAGTACCGCTAAGCAAACTTTACCCGTTATTGATTGAGAATTACCTAGTGACTCTGCGACTATCCAATCCTGTGCCAGGGCCATGGTACAATGCGAACCCGACTTGTGAATTTCACAAAGGAGTCGAGGGACACAACTTAGATGCATGTCTGGAATTAGGTTTTCTTGTGCGATAGATGATCAATGACAAAGACTTGATCCTCGAAGAAGACCACCCAGAAGTTGAATGCAGATATTGTTAGTTCCTGATCGGCGGGCATTTTGGTAAAACTTGGTGTAATCACAAGATGTCCTACAGGATATCGTGACATGTGGTTTTAAGGTTCTGCAGGTAGCTTTATCTGTTGTAGCAGGACTTAGGTTATGATGTCAAGCATGATGTCCTAACTCTTATGAACAAAACATTCTGTGAGAATGTGTTTCTTTGTGCAACTCTTTGCACTGATTTGGTGTATTTCTGCATGGATTGTGTCATTAGCCAAAGACTTTTTTGTTACACATATCGTAGAGAAATTATGATTTCAAATGGAGCTATTTTCTGAAGATTATCTTGGAGATATAAAGAGTGATTTGATTGGATCTGATTGGATCAAATCAAATATGTTTCATTGATGCGAATAATGTAGATTGATCTCCTCTCAATCCGCTGTTACTTTTTCCACAACCCAAGCCCGTCCATGGGCTACTATTTAAGGATTTACAACCCTAGCTTTCAGATCAAGGAAGCTAGGTTTAAGAGTGTGCAATTGTGCAAGGTTTAACACTCTAGCTTTCGTGTGTTTTGTGTTAGTTTGTGAGCCATTCACTCATTTCCTAAATGTGTGAATTGGACTAAGTTCTGTGTTGTAAATTGTTCACTCAAAGCTTGTAAGCAAGAGTGCATAGTACTTGATTGAATCTTTTAAGCAAGATCAAGTTGTGTCTTTGAAGAGTGTCTTCTAAAGTCTTAATTTGTTGTTTGTTATCACTGCTATGATTGAAGGGGGAGTGAGAGGTGTCCCTTATCTAGGTGTGTTCTAGGTAAAAATTGAAAGGGTAGAGATTAGGTGAGAAGATGGTAAAATAGAGAGAGTCTATTGTATATCTTCAAACTAATTCTACTTAGTGGATTTCCTTCCTAGCTTGGTAGCCCCTAGACGTAGGTGTGTTTTCACCGAACTGGGTTAACAATTGCTTGTGTCTTTTTACATCTGTTATATGTTTGTCTTTGTTCTTATTGATGATTGAACATATATTAGTGTTGTAACATCACCTTAGACATATGATATTTGATACCAAAATTTCAATTGGTACCAGAGAAGGCATCCTGCTCTAGTTCTAGGTGAGATCTAGGGACGATATTTTCTGGTACTATGGACAAAGAAGGAGGATTTGTGAACAGACCACCTGTTCTGGACGGGAGTAATTATGACTATTAGAAACCACGTCTGGTTGACTTCTTAAAATCTTTGGACAGTAAGGCCTAGAAAGCTGTTATAAAAGGATGTGAACTTCCTGTGATTATTGATAAAGATGGAAAGGCCACATTTGACTTGAAGCCTGAGGAAGAATGGAAAAAGGAAGAGGATGAACTGGCTCTTGGTAACTCCAAAGCCTTGAATTCTCTATTCAATGGAATTGATAGGAACATATTCAGATTAGTGAACAACTGTGAGGTAGCTAAAGATGCTTGGGAGATACTCATGACTACTCATAAAGGTACATCCAAAGTAAAGATGTCTAGACTTCAACTACTAACTACAAAGTTTGAAAACCTAAGGATGAAAGATGATGAAAGCATACATGACTTTCATATGAATATTCTTGAAATAGCCAGTGCTTCGAATGCCCTAGGTGAAAAGATGTCTGAAGAAAAGCTGGTAAGAAAAATTCTCAGATCTCTTCCCAAGAGATTTGACATGAAGGTAACTGCTATAGAGGAAGCACAAGACATCTGCAAAATGAGAGTGGATGAACTCATTAGGTCTCTTTTAACCTTTGAAGTAGGAATGAGTGACAAAGATGATAAGAAAAAGAGCATAGCTTTTATGTCAAATACTGAAAATGGAGAGGATGAATCAGATGAGGATACTAATGAAAGCTTATCAAATGCCATAGTTTTTCTTGGAAGACAGTTCAACAAAGTGATTAAAAGAATGGATGTGAAGTCAAAACCTAATGTTAAGAACATCTCTCATGACATCAGTAGGTCCAATGATGCAGGTAGAAGAACCAGGACTGAAGAAAAACCCACAAATAACAAAGGGATACAATGCCATGGGTGTGAAGGTTTTGGTCACATCAGAGCTGAATGCCTAACATATCTCAAGAAATAAAAGAAAAGTCTAGCTGTCTCTTGGACTGATGAAGATACTGACAGTGATTTTAAAGAAGAGTCTGACAAACATGTAACAACCCTGACTGAAAGATACTATTCTGATGAAGACTCCAGTGAAGATAAATTAACTTTTGAAGAACTTGCAGCTTCCTACAAAGAGTTGCGCCTTAGAAGCGAAGAGGTATGCTATCAAGGTGAAAAACATAATAAACTCATCATCAAAATGAAGACTGAAAAAGAGGAACAGCTTACAACTATTAAGGAGTTGAATGATGAAGTTGCTGAACATATCAAGACTATCACTAAGTTGAATGATGAAGTTGCTCAATTAACTTCCCAGCTTGATCAAATGGGGAAGTTTGTGAGAATGATAAACAGTGGTACCAAAACCTTGGATATGATTCTTCAATCTAGAAGAAGGACAGGAGACAAGACAGGGTTAGGATTTGATGAAGAAAAGAAAGCTCATACAGACAATAATCCTGCCTCACACCACAAGCCTTCTGGATCCAAGCAAAATATGTTCCATCCAATGTCTCAACATCACGACAGGAATCAACCCAATCAACCAAGAAGATTCCAAAGATGGAGATGCCATCATTGTTGACGATTTGGTCATATAAAGTCATTTTGTTTCAGACTGCATGGATACCCTAATTCTATGCCTCAAGCAAGACCTGATCACAACAATCACTCCTCTAGTAAGCAATGGGTTCCCAAGGCTCCTGCTACAAAGCAATGGGTTCCAAAAACTACCACCACTTTCTTAATAGCTCATATGACCCTAAGTCTCTACTAAGGAAGGTTATTTTGAAAGCATATTACAACAATATTGGATAACCTGACTCCTAATGATCTTTGATAATTGTGTGTCTTAATCACTTTATCCATCACTTGTAAAATGATTGAATCCCTTTCACTTTGATCACTTGATCACTCCATCGTGTGTGTTTCATAAAAAAAAATTATTTTCAAAAGTTTGCATGAATTTTGCATTGAAAATTGCTAATTTTTAATGAACAACATTGTGTGCAAGACAATCCAATATCAAAGGAATCCCAACAAATGCTGCCAACTAGGGAATTTAACTTGGTAAAGGAAGCTCAGCCTGGGGCAACCAATTTGAAGGATTTCTTAATCATTTGTCATAATGTTCAGCTAATCAAAATCGATCAGGTCAAGATCAAATGAATCTCTCAAAGAACAGTTTAGTCTGGGGCAGTCTTTTTCAGTTACCAGCTAGCAGGGGCAAGTTTGTTCCCCAGTCGTTACTTCCATAGTCTGAGGATTTTATTATGCAAATACAGTTAAACTATGGCATTCACGTCGAGATTTGTGAATCTCTCTAAGAGTTTGAAGACATTGAAGCATCTTTATGCCAATTCTTTTGTAAAATCCTCTTGATGGCTTCTTCTCACAGACCATGTAATCTGGGGCAGAAAAGGTTTCAAGACTGTTTTTCGCAAGAGTCGTTGCTAACTTGAAGATGATTATTATACTATCGAGGGGCAAAAATGACTGGTTCTTGTGATACCTTTTTCCAGTTCCCCAATTAAGTTGTTACTTCAGTTGATCTGGGCATTTCCCTATATGTTTTTCCTCCTCCAACAAAGAATTTAAACTCATGATGGCAATCTGAGTGAAGTCACAATGTTGTGTCCTAAGTAGATTACTCTCTCCCAGAGAAGGTTGTAACCTTGAAGTGGAACTGTTGTTCTTCATGATCATCCCCGTTGATGTCTAATTTAGTGAAGTTGGTTTCTTATCCCTGTCGAGATGTTTATTTCATCTCCAGTTTTGTTTTTTCTGCTTTTTCAGCATCAACATAAGCATGGCATAAGCATATGTATAACATCTGTGCATTTTTACTATCTCTGGTTGTTACCTGTTTTGGTTCACTTTGGTGTTTTCCCCAAATGATTGGGTATGTCATCTCTCTCCAATAGAGTTGTCAGACTTTAAGCATAAAATGTTCATCCTTTCTCAATTCCCCACAAAGTTTAATCCTCCTGGGTGATGGTTGCTTCAGTTATCTTTTTCCATGTTTGGATCAGATGCATCCCAATTCAAATTCATTCCTCAATGGTTGGGGTCTTGTTTTGACCGTTTCTTTCTAGCTTGTTCCTAGATCAAACTTTGGTGCCCAGGCGGTTGCCGAACCTATTTTGAATGTGCATTTATTTTGCACCATGTCTTGTAAGAAGAACTTATCTGCAATTCCCCAAATAAAATAAGTGGAAGTCTCGTTTGAGAAGCGTATCTTAGGGACTTTAAGGTCCGGTTGTTACCATCATTGTTTGAAGAGTCCAGTGGTGACTGGCATTAGTTGAAAGTCCAGTGGTTACTGACATCGTTTGGAAAATCCAATGGTTACTGGTATTGTTAATTTGGTGGTTACCAATCATTAGTTGAAAGTCCAGTGGTTACTGGTATCGTTTGGAAAATTCAGTGGTTACTGGTCTTGTTAATTTGGTGGTTACCAATCATGGTGGAGAGTCCAGTGGTTACTGGCATCACTTGGGAAATCCAGTGGTTACAGGTATTGTCGATTTGGTGGTTACCAATCATGGTGGAAGATCTAGTGGATACTGGCAGTGATTGAAAGTCTAGTGGTTACTGGCATCGTTAGATCCAATGGTTATTGGTAATTTCATCTAGCATTGTTGTGTTTTTTATTGTTGGTGGTTACCAACATCCTTGGTAAAGTCCAATTGTTTGGAATACATTAGAGTTTAATTACCCTGTATCTTTCCTGATGTTTCCTGAAGATACCGTTTGATCTCTTCATTTTAGGAATTTCCAGAGGCTTAGATGTTTATCCTTGCTTGAAAATCCAGTGGTGACTGGTACCGATGAATTGGTGGCGACCAATCATATCCCATGTAAGGCTAATTGGTAATTGGCGTTGAGAAAATCTTGTGGTGACAGGTACTGACAATTTGGTTGTTTATCATTCCAAGTGAAGTCATGTTTATTTCCATCCCAAGATCAGGTTTTATACCTTTAGAGATGTATGCTTTGACAATCAAGTTCAGGAATTTCTAGAGACTCGAATGTTTGCATTTGCATAAGACTCCAACTATTTGTTTGATCCTAATTTTTGAGGGTCTTCATCCAATCCTAATGTGTTAAGGGTTGTTGTCTTTGATATATCCTAATGTGTTGAGGATATTAGTTTTTGATCCTAATGTCTTGAGGGTCTTCATCTAATCCTAATGTATTGAGGGTTGTGTCTCTATTATATCCTAATGTGTTGAGGATATTAGTTGTTGATCCTAAAGTTTTAAGGGTCTTCGTCCAATCCTAACATGTTGAGGGTTGTATCTCTTCTGTATCCTAATGTTTTTAGAGTATTAGTTTTTGATCCTAAAGTTTTGAAGGTCTTCATCCAATCCTAATGTATTGAAGGTTGTGTCTCTATTATATCCTTATGTTTTGAGGATATTAGTTTTTGATCCTAAAGTTTTGAGGGTCTTCGTCCAATCCTAATTTATTGAGGGTTGTGTCTCTACTATATCCTAATGTTTTGAGGGTATTAGTTTTTGATCCTAAAGCTTTAAGGGTCTTCGTCCAATCCTAATGTGTTGAGGGTTGTGTCTCTTCTATATCCTAATGCTTTGAGGATATTATCTTTTGATCATAAGGTTTTGAAGGTTTTCATCCAATCCTAATGTGTTGAGGGTTGTGTCTCTGCCATATCCTAATGCTTTGAGGATATTAGCTTTTGATCCTAAGGTTTTTAGCATTTTCATCCAATTCTAATTTGTTAAGAGTTGTGTCTCTGTGATATCCTAATGCTTTGAGGATATTAGCTTTTTCCTAAGGTTTTGAGGGATATATTTGTGCTTCCTATTTGAAGATCCGTTGGTTACCAAGTTTTGTTTGAAGATTCGGCGATTACTGATATTATATGCTTTTGGTTGTTACCAATCCCCGCAGAAGTCTAGTGGTTACTGGCGTTAATTGATAAAACCAATGGGTATTGGTATGTGGTTTGGTTGTTACCAGTTCCCCAGTTAAGTCCGATGGTTATTGGAAAAGTTTTAGATGGTTGTAACCAATATCTTTAGACACCCATGATTTGTCTATATCCCCAGTAAGTCTCGGAGATCTAGTAGTTACTACTTACTAGTATCCCCGGTGAGCCTAGTCTCGTTTCTTGTGTCTCCCTGAAAGATCCCGCTCGAACTCTTCGTGGTAAGGGAATTCATTGGTTTGTTTCCGAATAGGGATCGTGTCTTTTGAGTCCCCAGTTGGAGTTTGAGTCTGTTGACTTTGTTTTTCCTCTATGATGCGTACTCTGTTGGATGTGTATTCCCCCAGTAGAGATCTGATTTCCCCGCGAAGTTTTGTCTCCCCGGTGAAATTTTACTCCTTCCTTCCCCAGGTGGAACTTCTATTTCCTATCACCTGTGGAAGATCCCCTTGAAGTACCACCATTAGTCATGTGTGAACTATTGATTGTTATGCCTTGGATCTTTCCCCAGTGTGTCGGGTCCCCAGTGAGTGGTTACTCGTTATTGTATTGTCCATTTCTTTTGCTTGTGTGTCAGCATTTTCTTACATCCAAGCATTATAAAGCATAATTTAGAACTCACTTCATGTTAGCATTTGTCCTTTTGCATACCATAGTATCTAAGGACAAAATTTTCGGTTTGCTATATTTAAATACCTTTCACCATGATTTCATGGAGATCGTTATCTGTCATTTTTCGTCCAGTGAAGATATTTAAATAGGGGCAACTGTTATACACCAAATTTTTACCCCTAGATCCTCTAATAATTCTAGGAGCATCAAGATAGTTTATCTAACCATAACCTATTTCAATTTTGATCTTTTTCAAGATACAGGTGAATTAGGGTTTCACACAGTCAGAAATCAGGGTTTCAAGGGATTGATCAGTCAAAATTTTGGATTGATCCTCCATATATCAAATCTTCATGTAATCAAGGATATCACATTGGATTAAGAAAGAATCCAACTTGAGGTTATCACCCAAGAAAGAAGAACAATACAGTACAAGAACCCTAATTAGGGTTTCTGATTGGAAAAGTCAATTGTAGTTTGACTTTTGATCTAAAAATTGTTCCAAATCTTGAATCATGGTCCATGTGGCTCATACGACCTATTTAAGCCTACTCAAGAAGTTTCAAGGCCTCAGGGAACGTAGAAGACTAACAGTCGATTTAGAGGTTTTCGATCGTTCGGTTCGCCTGACTGAAAAGTCAACCCTTTGACTAACAGGATTTTGACCCAAAATTGAATCCACCTATGTTCCCAAAATCATTTAACATCTAATCATGAATTTTGGTTACCAATTGATCAAGAACTGAGAAGTAATCAAAAAGTCGGGAAATTAGGGTTTTGAAAAGGGTCAGGCCATAACTCCTTAACCACACATCCAAATGGAGTGGTACAAAGCTTGTTGGAAAGGTCTCGATGATTTCTTCAAAAGTGGTATCTGCACTCATGAGCAAAAAATGCATGGATTTTGAGTTATGAGCAAAAACAAGGCAAGAGAGGGAAAAAACACTTCGAAATTTCAAGATTTCTTGACTTGTAAGTCAAGTTTGCAGCATTCTCACAAGGGTTTTTGACCTAGTTTCAAGTGAATTTGGTTCCTTCATAAAACTTAAATGTTGTAATACCTAATGAGTGCTTTCCCAAAATTACAAGTGGGCTCCATAAATCTTCATAGTTAGAGAGAACCAAGCTCCACAATTTGGCAAAAACTCACTTATGCAAGGCTAGTTCAGCATGAGTGTTTTAACTCCAGAGCTCCCCAAATCCACTCTAATCAAGGATTAAGCCTCATTTGTGATGATTAATATGTTTTTTAACTTGTTTATCATCAACTCCCACGAAATTGGCTTGAGAAATGAAAAAAAGTCATTGTTTAATGCAAGTTGCAAAAATGAATAGTGTGAAAAGAGAAAAATGGTGGCTATCGTCATCAAACCACCAACTTGGATGCAACCAGTCACCTCTATCCCCTCAAGCATGATGAAAATGACCTAAATGGTATGGAGAAGCTCTTGCTAGGGTGGCTCAAGGTCATAAATGAAAGATTGCATTAGAAAACTCCAAGATTTTCAAAGTTACAAACGCTAAACTTGGCATTTGCTTCACTTCTACCCATACCTCTTGCTCAAATCCTTTTCCTATAAATAGAAATCACTTCCTACATCCAAGAAACACCAGTTATGTAAGTGCTCTTGGTTGGTTGCATTTTGTGGCATAACATTAGTGTATGTATGAATGTCATGTCTGATGTTGCTACATTCATATTGTGGACTGTGCAGGGTAAGTTAACTCAGCTAACTATCAGTTAAGCTGGATGTCATACTCAATGTTATGACATAGGTCGTATGACATCAAGCACAAGTTTAAGTTTTCTGGTATTTAGGTTGAGGAATCTCAGGCTAGAATGCAGGAAACTTTGTGGGAGCTCAAGCTGGAAATCAGGAAACATTTTAGAAGCCCTAGGCGAATTAAAATGAACCTCAATGAAGTGGCAAGCCTGCAGATCATTAAAGAAAGGTTTGTTATGGATAAAACCTAATTTATGCACCAAGGCCCAAAGGACTAACAGCTGCTATAAATATCAGAAGGAGCAATTCTGAACAACAGCTCTTGATAGAAGATTAGAGAGTGCTAATTAGAGAGTCTTTGTGAAGTGAAGAAGGCTAGTCTTCACGTGTGAATTCTGCTTAGGAATACTTGTAATCCAAGCAATTGTCTGGTTGATGATTGCATTGGTTAGGTAGATTCTAGGTTGTGTCTCACTCAAAGCTGTGAAGCAAGAGTGTGTGAGTTCATTGATCCAAGCTGTGAAGCAAGATCAAGGTGTGTATGAAGTGTTCCTTCATATTGATTTCTGTAATTGTTTGATATCACTGTTGTGTGATTGAGGGGGAGTGAGTGGGTATACTCAGGTCTAGAGTGTCTCTATGTTGAAGTGTCATTGAGTAGAGATTAAGTGAGAAGTGCAAACTGGTTGTTTGACTTTGAATTGATTCTGCTGATAGTGAATTTCCTCCCTGGCTTAGTAGCCCCCAGATGTAAGTGTTGTTGACACTGAACTGGGTAAACAATTGCTGTGTTATTTACTGCTTTCATTTATAGTCTAATTAGTTAGTGTAGTAGTCAATGTCATAGTGGATGTCATAACTTTGGTAATAACATCCATCGTGTGCCTGCCAGAATTTTCAATTTGGCATCAGAGTAGGCACTCTGCCTGTTTACTCTGGGTGAGATCTAGGGAAATAAATTCTGGTAATATGGATAAAGATATAGGATTCACTAATAGACCTCCAACTTTGGATGGTTCTAATTATGACTATTGGAAGCCTAGGATGATTGCATTCCTAAAATCCTTAGACAACAAGATTTGGAGAGCTACAAACTCTGGCTGGGAACATCCTGTGAAGACTGACAAGGATGGAACATCTGTGCAAATTCCTAAAGAGGAATGGAACAAAGAGCAAGAGGCATTGGCTCTTGGAAACTCTAAAGCATTGAATTCACTCTTCAATGGTATAGAAAAAAACATCTTCAGACTAGTACACCACCGTGAACTAGCCAAGGATGTTTAGGACACTCTCAAAACTACTCATGGGGTAAATTCCAAGGTCAAGAATGAAGGAAGATGAGACCATTCATGAGTTTTACATGAATGTTCTTGAACTAGCTAACACCTCAGGAGCTCTGGGAGAAAAGATGACTGAAGAGAAGCTTGTAAGGAAGATTCTAAGGTCATTGCCAAAAAGGTTTGCTATGAAAGTGACAACAATTGAAGAAGCTCAAGACATATGCCACATGAAGGTGGATGAACTCATTGGTTCTCTCCAAACCTTTGAGATGGGGAATTGTGATCAGGCTGTGGAGAAAAAGAACAAAAGTATAGCTCTTGTCTCAAACACTTCTGATGATTCAGATGGTGAAAAAGAGGAGAATCTGTCAAAAGCAATAACCTTGCTTGGAAGATAGTTTAACAAACTGGTCAAAAGGATAGATGCTAAGTCTAAACCTTATTCCAAAAGCATACCTGCTGATAAAGAGAAATCTGAATATAAAGTCAGCCAAAGCAGAGGTGTTCAATGTCATGAATGTGAGGGATATTGTCACATCAGAAAGGAATGTGCCACATACCTCAAAAATAAGGGAAAAGGCCTAACTGTCACATGGTTTGATGAAGATTCAGAAAGTGAATCAGAAGGAGAATCTTCCAAACATGTCATTGTTCTTAACAGTGTGTGTATCTCTGATGGTGACTCAAGTGAAGAAGAGTTAACCTATGAGGAGCTTGCAGCCTCATATCAAAAGCTTCACATCAGAAGTACATAACTGTATCAGCAAGGAAAGCTTCAGAAGAAAATCATCAAGGAGTTAGAAGCTGAAAAGAGAGAGCATCTGGCCTCAGTAGACACACTCAGAGGAGAGGTAAATGAGTTGAAAGGTCAAAAGGATCAAATGGACAAATCTATAAGGATGCTCAATTCTGGGACTGACACATTAGAAGAAATTCTTCAGATTGGTCAGACTTTAGGAAATAGGTATGGTCTAGGATTTGTTGAGAAACAAAATCCTGTCTTGAAACTCAAGAGGTTGCAGCCTGAGATTCAAAAGTTAAAAAGGATGTCACAGCCAAAGTTACAACGTTCTCCACACAGAAATTGGAATCATGTCAAGAGACAATTCTAAGGGCATTGATGCTACCACTATGGAAAACTAGGGCATATTAAAGTTGTGTGCTTCTGGTTGCATGGATTCCCTAGCCAAAGAAAAACCAAACAGGGTACGCATGGCAAAAGGCAACATCATGTAAAATGGCAGCATCATGTCAAGAAACAGTATCATGCTAAACCCAAGAATGATGTTCCCTACAAAAAAAAGACAATGGGTTGCAAAGACTGTGGCATTAGCAGCTCACACTTCCTTAAGGATTCCCACCAAGGAAGATTGGTACTTTGACAGTGGCGGCTCCAGACATATGACTGGAATTGAGGATCAATTAATTAAGCTCAAACCTCATGCATCTAGTCATGTCACCTTTGGTGATGGAGCTAGAGGAGAAATTACAGGTGTTGGACAGCTTGACAGTCCTAAAGCACCAAAGTTGAAGGATGTTTTGCTAGTTAAGGTCTGACTGTCAATTTAATAAGTATAAGTCAGCTATGTGACCAAGGTTTAAAAGTTCACTTTTCCAAGGACAAGTGTGTGGTCATAAATGAAGAAGGTATGAAAGTAATGAAGGGATCTAGATCCAAGAATAATTGTTATCTATGGGAGCCCAGGAGGAACATAACCGGACTGGTCAATACAGAAAATAAGGACCAACTATGGCTAGTGAAAAGAAAACAACCTCTGAAAATAGAAAGGACCAGGTCCAGCTCATCAGCAAAAGGATCTTCAAAACATGCTTCAGAAAGGAGGACATGATGTAAGAAAAGTCATCAGGGAAAGCTAGACAAGCTACATTGGAACCTAGTGGAGTCCATGGAAGCCTCCCTGCATAAAGGAAGAAATGTCACTCCAGATGTCATGATCTTACACTGTGACATCAAGAATGACATCCAAACAAGCTATGTGGAGAGGGAGATAGTTAAGGCTAGCTGGTGTCAAGGTCATGAGGCGTGTGTAAAATCTAGTAATCATGTTCCAAGTAGCACCAATTTGAGTGGAATATGTGGCAAGGACTTTCAATTTAAAACACCATTGTGGAAATTGAGGTCCTTTAAAACTGAGTTATAGCAATTAAACACAATAGGGAATTACATTTTGAAATTGAATCATTTAATGGTAAATCAAAAAGGTAAATTCCCTCCTATTGGGAAATCGTATCTCATTCACACTTATACGATACACTCCCTCTGCTCTTGGGATTACTTCAAACTGTCCAACTTCCATACCGTCTCAAGCAAACATAGAAAATTCCTCCCATTTGTACCATAATCCCCAACTATGTCGCAACCCTCAAAACCAACATCAAGAATGAATGTTAGCAGTGATGAGTCAAACCCTAATGAGGTTCTTGAGATTGTTCCACTATTCATGATGACCCCAGAAGGAGTATTGGTAAAGAAACCTAGAAAGCTGCATGCAAGAAGACCAAAAACTCTTGCCTCAGATTAAGCCCCTCCTGCTGCTCCTTCTGATGATCAAAATGATGAGGAGGCTAGACAAACCCACCTCAAGATTACAGAGATAGTGGCTAACATACTCAACATACCCATTAAGGGGACTGACCCTAATCAGGATGATCAAACTGATGTCTCTCAAAATGTCAAAACATTGAAGGACATCACTCCAGAAGGAAAGAACAAGAGTGAAGGGTCAAAGAAAAGAAATGATGATTTGCAAGGCACTAAAGATGCTGAAGTGATAAAGCTAGAGGAATACTCTGACAATGACCTCATAGCAACGATCAACCCAGGCATAGCCAAAAGGTTGATGAAAAAGAAAGGAAAACAGGTGTCTGACCAAAGTTCACCCAAGAAAAAGGATGTTGAAAAGACTGCTGAGCATAACACTCCTATAAATAGGGCTGTAACAAAAAGGACTCAATTTGAACCCCCCCCCCTCCAAACAAAGTTGGAGCAAGGTGTTGCACCCCAAAATTTGACCAACCGGGTCCCGTATCTGGCTCGATGTTTCGGCGCATGACCGCATTCGCATTCACATATCGCATACAGTGCATTTTTCATTTTATCGGGATCACAGCTCTCGTCTCGCGTTTCAGGTGTTTTTAATCAGTTTAGATAGGTAGAATCGTATTTTTTGGGAGGTCGTGCTCTTCCCGGTGTTTTCAGCTCGTGCTGTTGTTTTTAGGGATATTTCGGTGTCTTTTGATTTTTACCGGCTTTTTTGTTGCGCTCTCGCAGTGTTATTTGCCGCTCGGTGCTATTTTTGTTCCTTCGGGAATTATTGTGAATTTTCTAGTTTTTTATTGGCCATTATTAGGGTTTTATTAGAATTTTAATCATTTTAGGATAATATAGCATATTAATAGGTTTTTAATATTTTTAATAGTTTTAATCTTTTTTTTTAGAATATATTAGATATTAAATAGATTTTTTTACTATTTTCTTAATAGAATAAATAGATTTTTCTTTTATTAATAATAGATTTTATTTTATATAATTTAATATAGGGTTATTAGGGATTTAATAGAAATTTAATAAATTTTGGTTTAATAGAGAATTACTAGAGTTTTTTTAGCTTAATTTTAGATTGGGGGATTTATTAGAGTATTAGTTTAGAATATTAATTGTTTGTTTTAATTTTAATTAGAATATTATTAGGTTTTATTAATTGTTTCATTCAAGTAATTAGTCTTTATTTTTAATTCATGCAGTTAATTAGCCCACTAATCAGTTTTAATCATTTTTCATTAATCATTTCAATTCAGATTTTTGAGTTTTTTTAATCATTTTCGTTGGGCCCAGGTATGTGTGGAGGCCCAGTTCGCAGGGCCCAGTTTATGCTTTTTTGTCCTTTTTTGTCCATTTCCAGAAAGGTCCAGAATTATCCATGTGGTATATAAGTCAGCCAGCCACGTGTTGTCCTAGGAAGGGAGCCACATATCAGAATCCACACACTGCCACTTCATTCTCCATTCTCTCTCACTCTGCCACGCCACCCCCACGTGGCGCGCATGCACCAGCTTCCTGCCACCCACCCTTGCCACTTGTCTAGCTCACAGCCTCCACCGGTTGCATGGCCGGCGGCCATGCAACCACCGCACCAGAGTTCCGCCGGCCACCATAACCGATCCTCAACTACCTCCGGCCGCCATACCCGTCACCGGAAACCCAAAAAACTCCAGAAATCCTTCTGAATCTCCATCTCTTCCGATCAACCTCACCAATAACGTTTTCCAGTCTCCGATCATCATCATCATCACTGGTGTTCATCTCACCATCACGAGTTCATCAGTCTTCACTCAAGATTTCCCAGAATCTTCAAGCGTTCATCATTTCCAGAATGAACTCTCAACGAAACTTCTCAGAAATTCATCAACAACAACCGTTTCCAGAACTCTACAACAACGTTCAAAGATCTTCTTCGTTTTTCTTCAAAGCTTCATCAAGATCGTCTCAATCTTAATGTGTTCTTCATCGCGCTTCCAGAAGTCACTAGATTCCTCCAATCTCCATCTTCCTCGTGAAGAACTCAGGAACGTTCGCCCAGAAATCTCCAAGAACTTCAAATCCTCCATCCGCGAATCTTCATCATTTCCAGATCTTCGCCAGAAACCACGAACATCTTCAGTAAGACTTGTATCATCAGAGAACATGAATCTGTCCTGGATCTTCATGAGGATTCCATTGAACCTTCAAACATCATCAAGATCCTATCTCGTTTCCAGGAGTCTCAACGAACGTCAAACATGCAACGCCATCGACGGAAGCTTCATCAGTGAATCTTCATCAGTTTCCAGATTGGCAATAGTTTTTGTTCAGGTTCTTCTGGTTGAACGGAGGGAGAGAGATTACGTGGGATTGAGGAAGACGGAGGAGGTTGAACGAGTAAGGTTGAGAGAAAAGACTCAGAGAGGAGTTGGAAGCGGCGCGTTCTTGATTGATGAACAGTGCAGAGAAACTCTGAGGACTTTAGGGTTTTGGCTTGTGATGGACTCGGGGCAGTGTGGGCCACTCGCAAGCCCGTTAGGTTTTTTCCTAATGCATCCCTCCGTTTTTTTTGTAAACCCCTGCGTATGAGTTTGTGATGGTTGATGGGCTGGGCCTTGGTACATTACTGATTCCACCCTGCGTTTTGGGTCATACCCCTCCCCAGTTTTTTTGTCTGATTTTGTTTTTCTGAGCTGGGCCCATTCATTTTTTCTGCAGGTTATTGGCACCCCCTGTAAACCTTTGTACCCCCCTTCCCCTCTCATATTTTTCTTTGTTTATATATGGGAAAAAGATATTGAAAAATAATATTGAAAGGAGGAAATGAGAAAGAGAAATATTAAGAAATGAAAAAAGAAAAGAAAATAGTGAAAAAGAGAGAATAAAAGAAAAATTCAAAAAAAGGAGAATATTGATAAAAAAGGAATATTGAAAAAAGAATATGTGAGAAAAATATTTGAAAGATAATATTGAAAAAAAGTAATGTTGAAAATAGTTGAAAAAATAAGAAAAAAGAGAAAAAATATTAAGGTAGATTTAATATTTTTTTAGAGTACATTTTTTCATAGAAATTCTTTTACACCTTTTTAGAGGTAGTTTAGAATGTCCACTTGTTAGGGGACTATTTTTCATTCGATTTTTCCATGATGAATAGGATAGTATTTCCTAGGGGTTTATTTTCAGTATTCGATCATTGTAACCATTTTTCAGAATGTTAATAAAACGAGATTTGAGCTGTGGTCCCGAAAGTAGTCGAACTACAGCTGCTCTGATTCCTCGTACCAGACGAGGATATGTAGGCATAGGATGCGATATCCTAGCGAGCACACTAACAACTAACTTTTTGTTCTCTCGCTGCTGTGCGATCGAGACTTTCCCGCTGACGACTAATTGTTACCCTTTTCTCTTGCCCGAGTGCATTTGAGACCAGACCGTAGTTTTTTTCCATAGGTTCCCGTACCTTTGAAACCAGATTAATTTCTCACTGCTGTGTGAGAACACCCTGTTTAGCCGTAGTTAGCCTGAACTACGTAAGCTCTGATCTTCCATGCAGTATAGAAGTACGTAGGCACAAGACGGGAAGTCTTGGCGAGCCAATTTTCCCCGTAGTCCCGAACTACGTTGACTCTGACTTTCTCTCTTGAGAATACGTAGGCATAGAGTGCGACGCTCTATCGAGTCAGTTCCCTTCTGTTTAGATTTAGCAGCCGTAGATAGATTGTTTTTGCATCCTTTAGACAAACCAAGCAAGCGTGGATCCCATCGAGTACGATGAACGTGAGGGGTGCTAATACCTTCCCCTTGCGTAACCGACTCCTGAACCCAGGTTTTGGTTGCGATGACCATACCTTTCCCCGTTTTTTGCGAGGTTTACTTCGAGCGTTTCCTTTCCCTCCGTTGGGATAAATAACGCACGGTGGCGACTCTTCTGTCAGCCGGCGCCGATTTTCGCAGTAGCGACAGCTGGCGACTCTGCTGGGGTCTGCGATAGTTCCCTATTCGAGTCTCGCCTTAGGTTTTTTCCTGGCTGTTTGGGGTCATCCCCAGCAGCTGGCGAGTCTGCTGGGGATCCAACGTCCCCTGGCTGCTGGGGACTGCGATAGTTCCCCATGCATGTGGGATCCAACGTCCCCTAAGAGAGAGTCAATCCTAGCGCTTGTTTGCTTGTCTATTGGGGTTTATTTATTAATATTATCTATTGTTGTTGTGCTATTGGGGTGTGACGGGTGTTCTATGATTGAGTGAGAAGCCGGACCTGGGCTTGAGTGCACCGTAGACTTAGAGTAGAGATTAGTGGGCGCGTACATGCTTTGCATGTCCTAGTGTCCCGCGAAATCTACACTCAGACGAGGTTCTTCTGGTTGGCCTCTTGTCCCACCCTTTGGGTGGTTCGGGTTGCTGGTTAGTTGGATTGTCGACTCTGGGAACCGATCATTTGGAAGTTAGCTAAGTGAGGCCTCTTCAAGACTTGATGATGCCACTCCTTCTGGGAATCGTATCGTCAGTTTTGAAAGTCTGTGACGCTGACGACCGCATAGGATGCTGTACCTTGTCAGATATAGGTCCACACCTGTGAGTGGGGTTTTTTTTTGTGCAGGAAACCTGACTTCCAACCTACCCGTTATTTTGGTCTTCTCTTCAGAGCGAACGTACTCCGTCAGCAGTGCAGTAGTATTCAGAGATTGTGTGGGGGCTGTGGTCCCGTGGTTTGCTGCATCTTGCATATCATGTGCATAACAGTGTTGCATCATATTGCATATCATCCTCCAGTTAGCCAGAGTTCTGATCCAGCCTTTGTTTCATGAAGGTAATTACCCGGAGTTTGGATTGAGCAACTGTTGATTGTCAGAAGACCTACCTAGGGGTTGAGTAGATTTGAGCAGAATCGAGCAGTGAAGTCAGCTGAAGATTATTGATAGCTATGTCTGAAGGCAATTTCCAGTCTCCTAACACCTTGACAGGGTTCACTATGGCGTCCAACCCTCTGTATGATTCTATGGAAGACTTCCCGCAAGCGAACAACGTTACTGCAGATCAAGTTGTACATCCTTCTGTTGAGAACCGAGATCGACATGAGCAGTTTGTTGCCCGAAATGAACGTCCTCCTCCTATCAACAATCAAGGTGTTGCTTTCCCTGTGATGAATTACCGAAGAGATATTCCAATGGCCGGGATGGTAGATCCAAGAGCTCTTGAGACGGATAGAAAACTCCGAGTGTTGGAAGAGAAAGTTGAAGCTTTGAAAGTCAAAGATGCTGTCAACCTGAATGCTGCAGACATGTGTTTAGTTCCTGACCTGGTGTTGCCTTATAAGTTCAAAGTGCTGAAATTTGAGCAGTACACGGGAGATAGCTGTCCGAAGCAACATTTGATGATGTTCTGTCGAAGAATGACTTCGTTTGTGCGAGATGACAAATTGATGATCCATTGCTTTCAAGATAGTCTGACTGGGGCATCTTTGAGGTGGTATATGCAGTTAGAGAAGGATCAGATTCAGTCATGGATGGATTTAGCCAGAGCTTTTCTGAAGCAGTACGATTATAACCTAGACATAGCTCCTCATCGCATGCAGTTGCAAGAACTGTCTCAAGAGAATAATGAACCTATCAGGAAGTATGCTCAGAGATGGAGAGAATTTGCTGCTAGAGTGCATCCACCGCTGTTAGACCGAGAGTTGACTAGCATGTTTGTAGATTCCCTACAAGATCCGTACTTCGAAAGATTGCTTGGACTTCCATTAAGTTTCTCTGACGTGGTAGCATTAGGAGAACGCCTTGAGTATGCCATAAGAATCGGGAAAATTCAGATTACTTCAAATGATCAAGCTGGTGAAACTGAATATCCTTGTGACTATCAGAGTGAAGAAGGAGCTGTGATCAATGCAGTCATGCCAAATGGTGAATATCTTCGAAGCGAATCAGTGAATTTTGTTGGTTCTTCATCTTATCAGAGATCAGTACCTCCTTTGGCTTGTTATACTGAACAGACAGCCGTGCCTGGGGCACCCTATCAGGAATCTTATGTCGCTTCCATTGTAAAGCAGCGAACACGTGGTCGAGGTTATCAGACTCAGCGTCAGAATCAGAATAAACCTCGTAGCAACTTGGAACGAAAGAGAGCTCCTTCTCACCCAGTGCCTATGCCGTATAGCCAGCTGCTACCATCTTTGATCCAGAGCTCTTTGGTGGAACCTAAAGCTCTTAAGCCAGTTCCAGAACCTTACCCTCCTGGGTACAATCCCCATGTTCAGTGTGGTTACCATGCTGGCTCTCCAGGGCATTCAACGGAAGATTGTAAAGCGTTTCAGGCGAAAGTACAACAGTTGATTGACCAAGATCGCATTTCCTTTCGAGAAGGATTTCTGTTTGTTCATCCTAACCGCTCAGCTGTCTAAGCTCGTAGACTCGGAAGGTATTCCCCAGCAAAAGCCAGTGATCCAGACAGGCGGGCGCCTCAGCATTGGCAGTTCTCAGACTTTTATATCATTTGCATTTGTAGTTTCTTTTCTGTTAGTTACTACTTGCTTTTAAACATTGTATGTTTCGAATGGTAATAATAATAAAGTGACTATGCATTTTTCGGAATTAATCATGTCGCTGTCGCTCATTTACTGCATTGCACTGACACTTGCATTTTATTCACTCCATTTTGTCATTGTGACTAGCAAAGATTGGAGGGAGGATGACGAAAATAAACTCATAACCGATGATCGTATGCTTTCAGATAAGACCTTACCGATGACGTACAAGGCATTGTTTCAAATCCCCCAAACACTGGAGATATAAGGAGTTAGTCCCTTGTTAACCACTTCGAGCCAGGAAGTAGAAGTTTTTTCAGACTTTTTAACCCTCACATCTTAACCCGGGGCAGGGTAGTTGTCAGTTAGCTTGACCAAGCATTCAAGTCTTACAGAGGAGTGTTGTCTTTCGAGGATCAATCAGTTTATACCTTTCAGAGGTTAAACCTCACCAATCAGGAGTGAGACAGTTACAATCCTTTCGGAGCAATCAAGATAACCAGTGTCACACGACTTTGTTCCAAAAGAAAGAATAAGAAAGCCCGCTAAGTAAAAAGAAAGAAAAAGCCGGAAGGCTAATACTTAGGCAAAAATCAGGGCATCCCGCTGGACTTCAAAAGAAAACGAAAATCGAAAAGAACTCAAAAGGAGTCAGTCCAGGAAAAAATTAGGGAATCAAAAGAATGAAAAAGACGGGATAAAAAAATTTTTTTTCCCCAGCGAGTCACAAAGTCGTGTACACAGACACCGAAAGCGAAAAGGAGTAACTGTCACTCCGGGAAAAAACCCTGTGAGTTCCTTAACTCTGGTTCTTACCATTCACCATACCTCTCGAAGAGGCGAGCGCTTGTGCCAAGTTAACTGAACTTTAGGATCGGAGATCATCGCGTAGAAGGGGTGGGTACAAATCAAAATTTGAGCCAAATATCCTTTGTTTCACGAACCGTGAACCCGACCACGATACAACCCGTAAAAGACCTAATTGAGGTAGGGTTTATTCTGAAAACGCATTACGATAAGGTTGAGTAACCTGACTCCTTCTTGACTTGCTAGTCACATCCTTGTTGTATTTTTCACTGACCACGTAAGCACTACGTTTGAACTTTGTTTCATTCGTCACTCACAATCATGGCATGTAAATGAGTGACAGCTCAAAATTTTTTCAAAATCTGCATAAGCACTGCATTAAGATTACCATTTGTGAACAAACAATTCTTATTGCAGGTTAGTAGTTGACATGAAAGAAATTCCAACAGGGAATCATCAAGCAGGACTGAGTAATTCAGCAGTCTGAACCAGAGTGGTGTATGTTGTGAAGACCTGTGAATCAGGGGCATTATTTTCCAGTAAGTTCAGAATCGGTTAGTCTGAGGACAAGTCCCGAAGCATCAGTTGATTATGGGGCAGTTTGTTTGAGAAGCAGTTGATCAGAAGTGAGTCTTCTCGAGAGCCAATCAGGGGAAATTATTCAGAACGTGGAGATTTGAAAGCAGATACTTCAGGTGGATAATCAGATCGGGTTAAGTCACTAGAACGCTCATTCAGGGGCAAGTCATCGCAGAGAATGTTGAAACCCACCAGGTTGATAGGGGTTTAATGGAGATGGAATTCTGTTGTCGTACAGATACCGGAGCAAGTAATCTCGATGTCGTCTCGTAGCAAGCTGTTCAGAGCAAGTACTCCCAAGAGTTAGATTGGGGCAAGTTAAGCGTACTGGGGCAAGTTGTTCAAGCCAGTCTTTTTATCCCCAGCTGAGTGTGCTGGGGCAAGTTGTTCAAGCCAGTTGTTTATCCCCAGCAAGAGTTGAGTATCGGGGAATCGTGTCAATACCCTTATCAAAAACCTGAACCTTTCAAATAAGAAGAGCCGTGTTGTCGGTGGATCGTTATCCTACAGTTTAAATATGTTACGTGTCAGAACTTCGTAACCAAGTCGTTTCCAAAGCCCAGGTCTCGCCTGGCAAACCGGTAACCAGTTCTCGTCTGGCCCATGCTTCCGTAAATACCAGTTCTCGCCTGGTACCTGTTTTCGTTTAACCCAGTTGTCGTATTGTCGACCTTTTTCCGTAAATACCAGTTCTCGCCTGGTACTGCCTTTCTCTTAACCAGTTATCGTATTGTCGATTTGCTTCCCGTAAACATCAGTTCTCGCCTGATGCATGTCAACTTCCAACCAGTTCTCGTCTGGTTGTTTTCTTTTCTTTAACCTACTGTTGTATCAGTTCTCGTCTGGTACATGTCAGCTTTCAGCCAGTTCTCGCTTGGTTGTCTTTTTCTTAGCTTATATCCAGTCATCCCCGTTTGACGTTCAAAACATAAAAAACCAATTTTCGCTCAAGTTTCCTAATATCTATTTTGCTATCAGTTCTCGCCTGGTAGTCTACCTTTGAATGCTAGTTCTCGTCTAGTATTTTCCATCTTGTTAATAACCCGCTGTTTATCTAGAAAAACCAAAAAATGTGTAAATACCCGATACAATAATTTGTCATGTTCCCCCAATACGAAGCTCGATGGATACCAGTTCTCCGATTAATGTTTGAATTCCTTGTGGATGTTGTTAAATCAGAATTGCTACTCTTCAGCAGATGAAAGTTGCATATTATCCCCAGAAGAGTCAAGATTGTATTTTACCCCGCATCAGAGTAGGATCAGGAGTATCCCCAGCAGATTAAGATTGATATCCTTGATAGTAGGGGCATTTCTAGCAGTGGGCTGCGCGCAATCAACCCCAGTTCGGGTCAATCCCCACAGAGCACATTCAGTTGCCAATGGTTTGAAGAGAGCATCCCCGAGCAGAGTTGTTCTTTTTCTCCCCAAGCAGGGTTGCTTTTCCATTTTCTCCAGTAGGACAGTTATCCCCAGCGGATTTGGTTTCCCTTTTCCAGCATTTATTTTGCTGAGATGGTTCGGTGACTTCGGTTCATCCCCAGTAGAGTTGACATTGCCTTCGGCATTTATTTTGCCAAGTTGGTCGCAGACCTGATGTTCTCTGGCAGCTCGAGCCTGCATTTGCATTTTCATATATCGTCATAGCATTTATACAAGCATATAGTATATCCATGCCGTCTGGGCCTCACATTTTTCAAACAGAATGCATAGCATTTACATGTCATATAGGGCATTGCATCATTATCAGACATACGCATTTCGAAACATGGACCAGGTTGGTTACCTATTGGATTTCGAATTTGTTCACCTGCAGAGTTGTGTGGTTAAGCTTCTCTTCTTCCCCCAGCGGAGTGATTCTTCATATTTGGTTGTTACGTCGGCACTGGAAAAAAAAAGATTGGCATATATCAGATTTCTGAAGCTGCGACCTGTTGACAGAATGGGTGTCGAGCAGTCGATTCAGAAGTTCCCCAGGAGAATTGTACTCAAGTTTGCTGTGAACTGTGAGATGACAGGATTTGATCCCATAAGAGAGATGGGAATCAAGTCGTTTGCTTTTCGAAGCATTATTCCAATACTTGTGGCGTCGCACAGGTGATTGTTGAAAAGGAGAAGAAAAATTTATCAGATAATTGACCAGTTGTTGCCGTGACAATCAAACTTCAGTTCATTGGAGGCTATTCCGCAAGCAGTTTTGCAGTATATTCCCGCGGTTGGCAAATTTCAGGGTTTCATTTGTATTCAACCGTCATCTACCTTTTAATGTTTGAAGGTTGAGCGCTCTTCGCTCATTCAGGTCGAAGCCGCTTGAATAGGGGCAGCTGTTGCACCCCAAAATTTGACCAACCGGGTCCCGTATCTGGCTCGATGTTTCGGCGCATGACCGCATTCGCATTCGCATATCGCATACAGTGCATTTTTCATTTTATCAGGATCACAGCCCTCGTCTCGCGTTTCAGGTGTTTTTAATCAGTTTAGATAGGTAGAATCGTATTTTTTGGGAGGTCGTGCTCTTCCCGGTGTTTTCAGCTCGTGCTGTTGTTTTTAGGGATATTTCGGTGTCTTTTGATTTTTACCGGCTTTTTTGTTGCGCTCTCGCAGTGTTATTTGCCGCTCGGTGCTATTTTTGTTCCTTCGGGAATTATTGTGAATTTTCTGGTTTTTTATTGGCCATTATTAGGGTTTTATTAGAATTTTAATCATTTTAGGATAATATAGAATATTAATAGGTTTTTAATATTTTTAATAGTTTTAATCTTTTTTTTTAGAATATATTAGATATTAAATAGATTTTTTTACTATTTTCTTAATAGAATAAATAGATTTTTCTTTTATTAATAATAGATTTTCTTTTATAGAATTTAATATAGGGTTATTAGGGATTTAATAGAAATTTAATAAATTTTGGTTTAATAGAGAATTACTAGAGTTTTTTTAGCTTAATTTTAGATTGGGGGATTTATTAGAGTATTAGTTTAGAATATTAATTGTTTGTTTTAATTTTAATTAGAATATTATTAGGTTTTATTAATTGTTTCATTCAAGTAATTAGTCTTTAGTTTTAATTCATGCAGTTAATTAGCCCACTAATCAGTTTTAATCATTTTTCATTAATCATTTCAATTCAGATTTTTGAGTTTTTTTAATCATTTTCGTTGGGCCCAGGTATGTGTGGAGGCCCAGTTCGCAGGGCCCAGTTTATGCTTTTTTGTCCTTTTTTGTCCATTTCCAGAAAGGTCCAGAATTATCCATGTGGTATATAAGTCAGCCAGCCACGTGTTGTCCCAGGAAGGGAGCCACATATCAGAATCCACACACTGCCACTTCATTCTCCATTCTCTCTCACTCTGCCACGCCACCCCCACGTGGCGCGCATGCACCAGCTTCCTGCCACCCACCCTTGCCACTTGTCTAGCTCACAGCCTCCACTGGTTGCATGGCCGGCGGCCATGCAACCACCGCACCAGAGTTCCGCCGGCCACCATAACCGATCCTCAACTACCTCCGGCCGCCATACCCGTCACCGGAAACCCAAAAAACTCCAGAAATCCTTCTGAATCTCCATCTCTTCCGATCAACCTCACCAATAACGTTTTCCAGTCTCCGATCATCATCATCATCACCGGTGTTCATCTCACCATCACGAGTTCATCAGTCTTCACTCAAGATTTCCCAGAATCTTCAAGCGTTCATCATTTCCAGAATGAACTCTCAACGAAACTTCTCAGAAATTCATCAACAACAACCGTTTCCAGAACTCTACAACAACGTTCAAAGATCTTCTTCGTTTTTCTTCAAAGCTTCATCAAGATCGTCTCAATCTTAATGTGTTCTTCATCGCGCTTCCAGAAGTCACTAGATTCCTCCAATCTCCATCTTCCTCGTGAAGAACTCAGGAACGTTCGCCCAGAAATCTCCAAGAACTTCAAATCCTCCATCCGCGAATCTTCATCATTTCCAGATCTTCGCCAGAAACCACGAACATCTTCAGTAAGACTTGTATCATCAGAGAACATGAATCTGTCCTGGATCTTCATGAGGATTCCATTGAACCTTCAAACATCATCAAGATCCTATCTCGTTTCCAGGAGTCTCAACGAACGTCAAACATGCAACGCCATCGACGGAAGCTTCATCAGTGAATCTTCATCAGTTTCCAGATTGGCAATAGTTTTTGTTCGGGTTCTTCTGGTTGAACGGAGGGAGAGAGATTACGTGGGATTGAGGAAGACGGAGGAGGTTGAACGAGTAAGGTTGAGAGAAAAGACTCAGAGAGGAGTTGGAAGCGGCGCGTTCTTGATTGATGAACAGTGCAGAGAAACTCTGAGGACTTTAGGGTTTTGGCTTGTGATGGACTCGGGGCAGTGTGGGCCACTCGCAAGCCCGTTAGGTTTTTTCCTAATGCATCCCTCCGTTTTTTTTGTAAACCCCTGCGTATGAGTTTGTGATGGTTGATGGGCTGGGCCTTGGTACATTACTGATTCCACCCTGCGTTTTGGGTCATACCCCTCCCCAGTTTTTTTGTCTGATTTTGTTTTTCTGAGCTGGGCCCATTCATTTTTTCTGCAGGTTATTGGCACCCCCTGTAAACCTTTGTACCCCCCTTCCCTTCTCATATTTTTCTTTGTTTATATATGGGAAAAAGATATTGAAAAATAATATTGAAAGGAGGAAATGAGAAAGAGAAATATTAAGAAATGAAAAAAGAAAAGAAAATAGTGAAAAAGAGAGAATAAAAGAAAAATTCAAAAAAAGGAGAATATTGATAAAAAAGGAATATTGAAAAAAGAATATGTGAGAAAAATATTTAAAAGATAATATTGAAAAAAAGTAATGTTGAAAATAGTTGAAAAAATAAGAAAAAAGAAAAAAAATATTAAGGTAGATTTAATATTTTTTTAGAGTACATTTTTTCATAGAAATTCTTTTACACCTTTTTAGAGGTAGTTTAGAATGTCCACTTGTTAGGGGACTATTTTTCATTCGATTTTTCCATGATGAATAGGATAGTATTTCCTAGGGGTTTATTTTCAGTATTCGATCATTGTAACCATTTTTCAGAATGTTAATAAAACGAGATTTGAGCTGTGGTCCCGAAAGTAGCCGAACTACAGCTGCTCTGATTCCTCGTACCAGACGAGGATATGTAGGCATAGGATGCGATATCCTAGCGAGCACACTAACAACTAACTTTTTGTTCTCTCGCTGCTGTGCGATCGAGACTTTCCCGCTGACGACTAATTGTTTCCCTTTTCTCTTGCCCGAGTGCATTTGAGACCAGACCGTAGTTTTTTTCCATAGGTTCACGTACCTTTGAAACCAGATTAATTTCTCACTGTTGTGTGAGAACACCCTGTTTAGCCGTAGTTAGCCTGAACTACATAAGCTCTGATCTTCCATGCAGTATGGAAGTACGTAGGCACAAGACGCGAAGTCTTGGCGAGCCAATTTTCCCCGTAGTCCCGAACTACGTTGACTCTGACTTTCTCTCTTGAGAATACGTAGACATAGAGTGCGATGCTCTATCGAGTCAATTCCCTTCTGTTTAGATTTAGCAGCCGTAGATAGATTGTTTTTGCATCCTTTAGACAAACCAAGCAAGCGTGGATCCCATCGAGTACGACGGACGTGAGGGGTGCTAATACCTTCCCCTTGCATAACCGACTCCCGAACCCAGGTTTTGGTTGCGATGACCATACCTTTCCCCGTTTTTTGCGAGGTTTACTTCGAGCGTTTCCTTTCCCTCCGTTGGGATAAATAACGCACGGTGGCGACTCTTCTGTCAGCCGGCGCCGATTTTCGCAGTAGCGACACAAGGTAACCACAAGAAAGAGGAAGGCTGAAACCAGTTCTGAATCAAATTCTGATTCAGATGTTGCTTGTGATGTCTCTGACATCCAACCCAATAAGAAACCCTCAACTAACAAACTGGTTGCTAGTGTTCCTGAAGTGGCCATTGACAACATATCCTTCCACTATCCTTCTAGTGTCAACAGATGTAAGTATGTATTCCAAAAGAGGCTGGCACTAGAAAGAGAAATAACTCAAAATGTTCTTGACAAAAAACAGATCATGGAACTGATACAGGATGGAGGCTTGACAAGAACAGTCACTCAATTTCCACCATGCTATGAGATTCTTGTCAAAGAATTCTTAGTTAACCTGTCAGAAAAATATGATGATCAGAAATCAAGTGAGTATGTGACAATGTTTGTGAGAGGGAAATTCATCACTCACCAACTATCATCAACAACTGCTTGGGGAGACCAAATGCAGGACTGAATGAACTAACTGCCTCAGACCACCAAGTATGTCAAGAAATAACTGCAAACCAAGTCAAGAGCTGGCCATCCAAAGGGAAGTTGGTTGCAAGCAAATTGAGTGTGAAATATGCAATGCTGTACAAGATTGGTGGTGCAAATTGGGTACCTACCAATCACAAGACAACTGTTGCAACCATTCTAGGGAGATTCATGTATGTTGTAGGAACAAGGGCTAACCTCAACTATGGGACATACATTCATGATCATACCATGAAACAAGCTGGGAGCTACAGTGTCAAGGGCCCTATTGCCTTCCCCTCACTCATCTGCAGGATCATTTGTGAACATCATACTAACACCCTCAAGGAAAGTGATACATCCTGCAAGAGAGAAAACCCCTTATTCTTCAATTACAAGTTGTTTCAAGGAACTCATGTTCCTAACATTGTTATAACTTCAGCTGAGACATCCAAGGGAAAGCCTAACTCAAAGAAAGCTGAGGTGATTCACATGCTAAAGGAGACGTGTAAGGAGCTTGATGCAAGAAAGAAGAATCTTGAAGCACTGATCAGATCACTTGAGTTCAATGAAGATTCTGAGTTCACTAATGAGGATAGGGAAAATGATGGGACAGAAGAGGATGAGGGCCAAACAAAAGACTCAGGTACTGAAGAAGACAGTGACAAGAATGCTGAGGAAGAGAACTCAAGTTATGAAGAAGAGGTCAGGTCCAACTCAGAAGAAGCTTGATGATGTGTGCCTCAAACTGCTGCTGAGGTGATGAAGTGTGATGCTGCTTTAAATTTTGTCTTTTCTCAGCATGATTGCTATTTGTAATTCTCTCTATGAGCAGTTTTGTAATATAACCCCAAAAATCTGTATTGGTACACTTTATGATCTATGCTGATTGTTAGTTAGATCTTAATTTGTGGCTAAAAAGGGGGAGAGGGAAATAAAAAAACAGCAGGTACTGTAGATGATAAAGTACAGGTGGAAGAACAGATTGAAGACTTGCTAGAGCATATGTACCATTATGCATATGATATTGTACTTGCATGCTTGCAGGTATCCCCACAGGTGCTACTGATGAGATGTGTGTGTGATAACAGCTGCTAGTGCTTATGTATTTGTGAATGACTAGTTTGAGTAGGATTGTATGGTAGAAATATGAGCTTTGTGCTGAAGTAGCTAGGAGCTAACCTTGTGTGTGACTTCAGAATGTCATTCTAAATGTCTGAACATCCACAAGCTGGATGTTAGAATGTATGACTGCAGGGTGTGTAGGTGAAGTGTTTAGCTGGTGAGCTCCATCAGTTGAGGGGGAGTAACTCTATGTGCTCACTCAGCAAAGAGTGACATCTGACGTGAGAACTATCAGATGGTTAACAAGGTGAGTTTAACAGGGCTGAGAGCTAACTGAGAGGACTCTGAGAGCTTAAGCAGCTAGTGAATTTCCTGCATGACAGGACACATGTTAAGTCTTCTGCTGTGTGTAAATCTCTGGTATTATAACAGAATGTTTTAGCCAAAAATTTGCCAAAGGGGGAGTTTGTAAGTGCTCTTGGTTGGTTGCATTTTATGTCATAACATTAGTGTATGTATGAATGTCATGTCTGATGTTGCTACATTCATAATGTGGATTGTGCAGGGTAAGTTAACTCAGCTAACTATAAGTTAAGTTGTATGTCATACTCAATGTTATGACATAGTTCGTATGACATCAAGCACAGGTTTAAGTTTTCTGGTATTTAGATTGAGGAATCTCAGGCTAGAATGCAGGAAACTTTGTGGGAGCTCAAGCTGGAAATCAGGAAACATTTTAGAAGCCCTAGGCAAATTAAAATGTACCTGAATGAAGTGGCAAGCGTGTAGATCATTAAAGAAAGGTTTGTTAGGGATAAAACCTAATTTATGCACCAAGGCCCAAAGGACTAACAACTGCTATAAATATCAGAATGAGCAATTCTGAATAGCAACTCTTGACAGAAGATTAGAGAGTGCTAATTAGAGAGTCCTTGTGAAGTGAAGAAGGCTAGTCTTCACGTGTGAATTCTGCTTAGGAATACTTGTAATCCAAGCAATTGTCTGGTTGATGATTGCATTGGTTAGATAGATTCTAGGTTGTGTCTCACACAAAGCTGTGAAGCACAAGTGTGTAAGTTCCTTGATCCATTCTGGGAAGCAAGATTAAGGTGTGTATGAAGTGTTCCTTCATATTGATTTATGTAATTGTTTGATATCACTGTTGTGTGATTGAGGGGGAGTGAATGGGTATACTCAGGTCTAGAGTGTCTCTAGGTTGAAGTGTCATTGGGTAGAGATTAAGGGAGAAGTGCAAACTGGTTGTTTGACTTTGAATTGATTTTACTGATAGTGAATTTCCTCCCTGGCTTGGTAGCCCCCAGATGTAAGTGTTGTTGACACTAAACTGGGTAAATAATTGATGTGTTATTTACTGCTTTCATTTACAGTCTAATTAGTTAGTGCAGTAGTCAATGTCACAGTGGATGTCATTACTTTGGTAATAACATCTATCGTGTGCCTGCCAGAATTTTCAAGTTACATGCTTGAAACCAGCTGAAACTTTCTCCTTCCCACAGTTGCAACATTCTTGCAAAATCTCACTAAATTTCCAAGTGCACAAAATCTGTTTTTGCACTTTCACCCCTAAAACCTTTTTCAAACACTTTAAAACACAAACCAAGCCTCAAACACATCATAAGTGATGTGTTAGAGTTGTCCAAACCCTCACCTTGGCCAGAAACACATCCAACCCAAAAGTTAACCCTCAAAACCTCATTTTGTTGACTTTTTGCATTTTAAATGACAGCCACTGGTCCCTTGCCTTTCATTGAGTTTTAAGACCTCTAACACTTCATATTTGACATATAAAAGCTGTCCATCATCAACCTACACTTCTGTAATAAGGATTGAAGGAGTTGTCTTTGAAAATCATTGGATTTTGGAGGTTTTTCTTCACTTGCAAGCCATTCTTTCCATCAACTTGCTTGAACTTGATTTGAAGCATCTTCTCATCATACTAGTAGAACTTTTATACCTTGGAGGAGCACTAAAAGTCTCTGGTTTTCTTATTGTGCATGCTTGCTTCAAGAGGTAAGCCTAAAACACAAGAAAACATGAAATTTTCATTTGCATTTCACATGCTACCATGACTTTTAGCTATGATTTGGTGTTGTACATTGTTTGAACATGTCTTATGTATGTTATATGTCATGTATGAACCATTTCTTTCATCAAAACATGTAGTTTTTGAACTATCAAATTCTGGCCACAAACTAGGCCCAACCTAGTCATTTTTTGCATTTTGCATCCAATATGCCAAACCATGTGTTCATATCTTTATTTATTTTGTGCTAACCTCTTAATATTATATATATGTGATGTTTGTACACTTGTTTCACCAATCCTTCACGCAAATGACCCTTAGGTTGTGACCTAGCCTTGCCCTAGTTTTTGCCCTCTTGGTGCACTAACTTGCATTGACCATAATTGCTTATTTTTTGTGATATTGATGCAATTATTTTTGAAAAATACTTATTATCTTGCCTATTTAATTTAGTGAATAAATAACTCAAGGATTGTTATCCTAGAAAGACTGTGATCCACTTTAAAAACATGTGTTTTTAGGGTTTTTACCTTGGCGTTCTTGAACTTTTTCAAACTTATAACCTGATTTTTCTTATGAGATTGACCTTGTATTATTCATATATGTTTTTTTAACATATTTAAGTGTTCAAATATGTTGGATTAATTTCTTTAACATGTTCATAATTGCTTTTGTGAATGCATATATGTGAAAATTTCCTGTTGAACTTCATCTGTGAACTTTGCCATGATTCTTGATGTTGTGACCTCTTGAATGTGTTTACAATGTCCTATCTTATTTGTTTATGTGTCTTGTTAGAACCATAACATGTTTAGGTTTTGTTTCTTGCCTTTGTGAATGCTTGAACATGCATGGTATGCCTTGAACTTCATCTGTGAACTTTGACATGATTCTTGATGTTGTAACCTCTTGAATATGTTTATCATGCTTCATTCCACTTGTTTACGTATATTTTTATAACCATAACATGCTAGGGATTATTTGTTTTCTTGTTTGTTACCATGTAGCTTGTTTACTTCTCCCCATGAAATCATACTTGAATTGTTGTAACATTTCTTGTGTTCTTGCTCATTTGATTGTCATCAACCCATGTTTAGTTGGTCTTATGTTGTTACATTTGATCTCATTTGATCCTTATATTATGCTTGCTTCAAGTTGTCACTTGTTTTCCTTAATCTTGTTTGCATGTTATAGATAAACTTGTTGTTGTTATACATGTTCTTTGCTTACATTGTTGGTTATTACCTCTATGTCTTTTGATCATTGTTAAGATGTTAAATATTGATCTTGGTTGTTATCATGATTGTTTACATGCTCTTACTTTATTTCTTCAACTTTGTCAAGTTATTCCCCAGTGATTGAAATTGTTAGTTCACATCAAGTTGTATGTATCCCTTATATTCAAAGGAAAGTCTCCCTATTGACCTCTAGGTCATAGGTAGCTCATGAACCTTATAGGCCTTGATAGAGCCATTTACCTTTTAGAACTTAGGTTTAGAGTTCTTCTTCTTTAGTCATGTCTGAACTACGGACGCTCTGATTTCTCATTGGTTAATAGGAATACGTAGGCACAAGATGCGATATCTTGACGAGCACACCCCTGACGCGGTCAGAGTCAATCCTTATAGGCCTTGATAGAGCCTCCTCCCTCCCTTTTGGTCTGGATAGAACCAATTGGTCTTACAACATAGAATTAGGTAGATTTGGTTAACTCTATGTAAGAATCATGGTGATGATTACTTACTCCTCATTTTTTAGTGTTTAATATAGATCTAGAGAGTTTGGTTAAAATTTACACAAGCATTATTATATTTGTTCCCCTAGAGTCTTGACCATAGTTAAGTACTTTTTAATCCTCGGTGAGGTGAACTATGATTGCTCTGATTCTATCCTAGTTAGGATACGTAGGCAGAAGACGCGATATCTTTGCGAGCAAACTTAGAAACTATCAACCTTAGGTCTTTACCTTCAAAACCCAAACCATAATCTCAATGCACAACATAACCATAGAAAGCTTCGCATACAAACATACGAAAGGTTTATGTAGAGTACTACAGATGTTTAGGATGTGAAATACCTACCCTAGACATAACCAACCCCCGATCCCCGATCTCTTAGCATTGTTGTTACAGCGCGTAAAAAGTATTTCTTTCTTTAACCTTTCCTTTGGATATATCAATGTCCGGTTGTGAATTTAATTAATTAAGATTCAAGTTAATCAATAGCTATACATCACGATTCTCACTACAACACCCATCATAGAAAGAAGGTAACCCTTCCAAGTAGCTAAGTTGACCAATACTTTATTTATTATGATCCGAACACGAAGATTTTTAGGTTTTCCTTTGAATATAAGAATTCAAAGATAGTTAAATGGTGGTTGTCCCAAAGTGAAGCCAAGCATATCAGCAATGTGCATCTTCCTAGATCTTGAACTAGCTCCACCATAAGTTTACACTTAGTTGGACTGATGTATTGACCATAATTCTAACCACATTCTTGAAGGAGATGGTAAATAACTTAAGGTCATATGCAAGAAAGAGTGTGGATATTAATGGTTTTTCTTATCAACTAATATGCATGTAAGCTAACTATGATTCACCAACATAAATAACTTCCTACTAAGTGTCAATTCAGCAATGCAGAAGAGCGAGAGAGAAAAAGGATGTTCTTGTGTACCGACTAGCGTCGTATTCGACCGAGGCCTAAAGTTTACTTCTAGATTTTGGAAGGCTTTCACCCATACAATGGGAACTAATTTAAACCTCAGTACCTCTTATAATCCTCAATTTAATGGCCAGACGGTAAGAACCATTCAGACCATGAAATACATGTTACATGCGTGTATCTTGGAAAGTGAAGGGAGGTTGAATCACCACTTTCCTTTTATCAAATTCTCATATAACAATAGTTATCACTCGAGTATTATAATGGAACCATATGAAGCATTGTATGGAAGGAAGTGTAAGACGCCTTTATGTTGGGCGGAAGTCAGAGACAAAGGTATCATATGACCGAAGATAATTAAAGAAACCATGGAGAAAATAAGAATTATCTAAAAAAAATATATGTAAAAGGCTCAATCTTGGCATAACAGTGATGCGTGTCGGTGTAGAAGGCCTTTGGAATTGATGAGAGGATCATGCGTTCTTGAAGGTTACCCCTAAGTTAGGGCTAAAAGACATTGTTCAATACAAAAAAATTGAATCTCTAGTGCATTGGTTTGTACCACATCATAAGTATGGTAGATGAAGTTGCTTATCGGTTGGTATTTCCACCTTCCCTATCCAAAATTTATGATGTGTTCCATGTATCTCAGCTTAAGAAATTCATACCAGATTTGTTTCAATCTATCTTTTCAGATACAGTTGAAATTGTAGCAGTTCTCACCTTTCAATCGCAACCTAGTATCATTATGGATTATGCAATCAAATTGCTAAGGAACAAGGAAATACCTCTAGTGAAGGTGTTGTTAGAAGAGTCACACCCCTGCAAAGCTACTTGGGAGCTGGAGTCGAGAATGCGCCCTAACTACCCTCATCTCTTAAGTAATTCTCTAAATTTAGAAGCCGAAATGTTTAAGGGGGAATCTAAAATATTCATTATTTCTTAGCCCTTAGTTAGTATATAATATAAGAATAATTATAAAAATAGAATCTATAACATTAATCTCTTAGTGGCATAATTATTAAATTAGGCTTAATAGCAAGGGCAATGAGGTCTTTTCCATAGACGATATATAATTCATTGTAAGCATTTCTCACAATTTCTCTTCATTCTTCTTGGAAACAGTTTAGAAAATTAAGAGAGTCAAGAAAGGAGAAAGGGTGTGCTAGAGAGGGGGATGGAAGAGGCTTGATCAATGTGAAAATTGCCTTGCATTTTAAGGATTTGAGGAAGAATTAAGGGAAGGTTTCAAAGAATCATCAGAAAATTATCATCATCATCATCTCATCTTCTCTAATTCAGAATTTTTCATAAAAAATGATGGGTCCTTTAGGTTAATTTGATTAAGTTTAGATCACCTTAAGATTATTACATGATAGAGTTAGGGTATTAATCCATGTTTGATTGTTTTCTTACCTGATTCTATGTCATAATTTCTTGTTGATTATAAATACATATGTGAGAATTGATGCATGCTCGGTTTGATATGATAATAAAGATGTTCATATATTGTTTGACAACTACTGATAACCTTTATTCTATAGGATATACCAACTGTACAAGATAATTAGAAAACGACCATCAACATAACAAAATCCTCCATAAAACAAGAAGAACAAAAAGTTCCATAAAAACATTAGACTCCAGCTGGATTTGAAGCATTATCAGCATCATCATTATTATTTTCTCCCTTGCACCAAAAAATAGCATATAGTAAAAGTTGAACAAATCCAGAGATTACTCCAACACCATTGCTGATCTGCAATATTTTTTCAAAATTATATTAGTCAAACAATGAATGAGTTAAATATATATAATCCAATTGAACTATATATATTAATTACCAAAACATAAATGTCAAAGGGGTGGATCAAGGCATATGTTGTCCAGCATAATCCATTAAGAAAGTTAGCAAGAGAGAGCCAAAATGGCATGTATTTCACACTCTTAGTTTTAATAACCTTTGCCTGCTCATAATATGTCACAAAATATCATGATTAGTTAGTAGTAAAATATTTTATAAATAAAACTTTACTTTACATTATTCTATCATATCTCATCATTTAAATATGTCAAATTTTATTTTTTAAAATATCAACAAAATATCTCTATAATGATATTTGATTGGAGTTTGGACATATGTGTAAAAAGAATTATTGTAGGAAAAATATTTTACAGTTAATTGATACAAATTAAATTATTTAAATAAACTTATAACTTATAAGTTACTTACCATGACAGTAAGAGGAGAGACATACATCATTATATTAAAGATATCACAAATAATACCAACCACCAAAGATCTATTTTTAGTGCCATGTAGTGTTAACATTGTTATAAGAACAATAGCAGCAAAGAAAATAGCCTCAATGAATAAATAAAGAATCAACTTCTTCTGAAATTAGAAAAAAAAAATAGTAGTGAGCAATAGAAAAATAATTATTTCATTAACTAGAGTTGAAACATGATATTACCCTTCCTTTGTTGTTGGCATATACATAAAATATGGTGAGATACACAAACTCAAAAACAAGTCCAACACCATTGATGGTAACAACCAAAAGACTATTTGGATGCACAAAAGGCATTCCATAAAACACCCAAAATGCACAGTTCAGCACTGTGGCTATGTATGGATCAGGCTTGAACTCCTCCACATCTTTATTCTTTATAATTTTATAAAAAGTTGGACTGCAATTTATTTCAATAATTAATAATTCTTAACAAATATTCAATAATAAACATATTATTACTTTTTTTAATGATTCCTCGTAAAAAAAATCAAAAACATAAAATAGTATTAATTAGATAAAAGAGTTCAATTACGCTGGTGAGAAGAATAATCCGAACGATATAACATTTCCTACATTGAAATTTTAAAACAAAACATTGATTAGAAAAAAAAATATATTTTTCATGCATGGTTTAATTGATCAAGAGAAGAGAAAGACAAGAATAACAAACCTATAATGCCAACAACGTTACGAGCTATTGAAGCGCTCACCATTTTTTTTAAGAAATAATACAAAATAGAAAACACACTCAAAAACTAGAATGTGAAAAATAATACATGAAGAAGAATGAAACAAATGGTGGTTATAAAGAGCTTTTTTTTTTACACTTAATTACCTTATTATAGTTATTACATCTCATCCAAATTCAAAATTTGACAACGAAAATCAAAAACATGCATTGTGTAATGATGTATTCAATTTGTTTCTTTAACAATATGACAAGTGGATTTAAAAGTCTTTTAAGTTAGTTATTTGAGTTTATCTATTAAAAATTCGTAGTGTTATGAAGAAACCAAAGCACTAAAATTAGTATTTCTTTGATTATTTGTGGGAGAGTTTATGATAACTACTTATAATATATGCTTGTAATATGTTTTTAATTTATTTTCATTAATTATGTAAAATAGTTTATGAAAATAATTATTTTTACATATAAGCACTTATATGATAAATAATTAAACTATACGTAAATCATTAATTAAATATGATATTAACTAATGACTAATATGTGTTGCACCCTAAAATTTGCCCAACCTTATTCAATTGGTTTATGTTTCAATATCATTAGCATTTGCATATAGAGTCATGTGCATAGACTAACCATCTGCATAGCATAAGCATAGCAAGTCATTCAACAGGGGACCAATCATTATTTTCATCTCTAGAGGCCTATCAAGAGGTTATTATCCCAATTCAATCTCATTCAAGTCATCAGGAAAGAATTTGAAAGCAAAGAGTTCAGCAGATCAAGCCTTGAGTCCATCTCCTAGCTGAGGGTATCTGAGGATCAACAAGAGGGTTGTGAGCTGTGGAGTGAAGGTATGAAGAGCATCTAGACCTTATGAGAGACTTACAAAGTCATTTGGAGAAGAAAGCAAGTCATTGATGAAAGCACAAGAGCTATAGTGGAAGACAGTCAACTAGGGTTTCATCTGGGTCAACCCTAGGTCAACCCTAGGTCAATTGACTGACTTAGGAGGGCATTCAAGTCTATTGGAGAGATGTGGGGATCATCATTGAGCATATAAAGAAGGATATGGAGATATGACAAGAAGAATTCAAGAGAAATCAAGGAGAAGAGGAGTTACTAAATTAGGGTTTCTCTGTAAAATCCCCTAGTTTAGGTCAAATTTCCAAGCAAGATAAGTCAAAATGCTAGTTTCAAATGGCTTCTTGGCCAACATGAAACTTGTAGAGGATCTCAAGACCTTTAATTTGAGTGGTGGAAGACCTCAAGGAGATTTATAGAACTCAAGTTATGGTCCTTGCAAGTTACAGGTCATCTGGGGTATCTGAATTTTTGTCTGTGAAAGTGACTTGACTTCCAAGCTAGTTTTGCCCCTCAAGGAGATTTCAAATGAATTCTTGGTCAACATAAGAATTGTTCCTCATTGTCTTAGCTTTCTAAAATGGTATGGCATGCCTTCATATGATGTGGAGAACTCAACTTATGGTCTTGACAAGCAAAGGGTATTTTGGGCATTTGTGAATTACAGGTCATTTTAACCTATACCCAAAACTCATACAAGGAGGCCTCAAATGGAAAAACTTACAACATCAAACTTGCTCCAAATGGGATTTTAAGTCTAGAAAGAAGGTCACAAGTTATTGGAGAAGCTCATAGCAGGGAGTTGCATGATAGGTCAAAATATGAACTAAAAAGGCTTATAAAGTGAATAATTTCAAGTTGGAAAATGGTTTGGGAGATTTACAAGTCCAAATGGAGACTTCCAATATATGATTTTGAATGGAAAAACAATTCTAAGAACAATGGTTCACACACTTTTTTGAGTTTAGAAGGAAAAAATGAAGTTATCCATGGTTGCTTATCATTTAAGAAACATAATCAAAATGGATCAAAATTTGAAAACAAGGGAATGTGCAAGATGGATCTAGAATGTTCATTTGGGGTCTATATATTCATGAAATGTGCATTGATCAAGGGTTGGCCTCATTTGCACCAAGAATTCCACAAAATCTCTCATACTTTTCCATAAAAGTTTCATTACAATTCTCTCAAAACCTTCAACAACTTTCATCATAATCAATTCAATTCCACTCCATCATCATCATAGATCATAATTGAAGCAAGTTTCTGGTGGTTATCATCCATTTTCGAGTGCTTTTCTCAAGATCATCAAAATCACAAGTTCAAGTGGATTGCATGATTCAAGCAAGGAACCTCCAAGTTTGTGCATACAGAATCAAGTTCTTCAAGGATTGATCAGGATTCAACACTTGAAAGCCTCAGATCTTTCATCTCCATAGCTGTTTCTCAAGATTTCTTACAAGGTAAGTTTTCAATCAAACTGCTTGATCCAGTTAGTTAGGCATGATTTTGTTAGTGTAGAATTGATCTAGGTGGTTAGGAGATTAGGTTAGATGAATTTGGAGAGTTTTGGTGATGGTTAGTGACAGGTGTAAGGAACTGTTTGTGTTCGAATCTCTTGGATGAAGGTGTTATAATTGCAACTTGATAGCATGTGTTAATCTCCATTAGGTGTAGTTTAATTTAGGCTAAGTCTGAGGAAGAATGGTGAAGGTCTATACCAGTGCATTTCAATGGAGGCAGGATGTTGACTCAATCGAATTTGTTGATGTGGTGAATTTCAAAGTGAATTGATGCCCTAAGCTTGTAGAGGGAGAGATTTGGAACAGATTTCATGTTTACAGCATGGGGATTGGTTGCGTGTATGATGAGAACGAAGAGGTGGAAGGTAGGTCGTGCATGGCTGCCATGGAGAAGATAAAACCCTAGGTTGCAGGTCGTTTGGAGAAGACGTAATCAGGGCCATTCATTGCGCCTTGGACCTTTGACTTAGGGTAGGATCTAATGGCTGTTATTCAATCTGAAATTGGAGGGAGATTACCCTGGCCCTAAACGCACCGTTTCATTAATTGAAACGGGCGGGCCTGAGTGCTGTTGATAACCACACCCCCGTGTGAGCCCAAAGCCAATATTTCAACGTGGCTTTCTTACTTCCTTCACCCCCAGCGCGTTGTTATAATTCTGAGTGAATTCTGGGCTTAACCAAAATGCTATGCGCGCCCCCTATTGTTGGCCCATTCTGGATTTATAACTGGGCGAATTTCTTTTCATACCCCCTCTGGCTCATTTTAGTTCATTTTATTTTTTCTTATTTCATTTTAATTTTTCATCATTTTCATAAAATCATAATAAATTCATAAAAAATGCTTTTTAACTCATTCTTTTTACCATATTTTCATGAAAATGTCTAGAATATTATAGAAAAATAAAATTTCATTTTTAGTTTTATTTCATATTTTTTACATATTTTCTAAATAAATAGCATAATAAATAGTTACATTTCATGCATTATTTTTATGATTTTTGTTCTCTCACATGCTTTAATATTTTTTGATCATTCTTTTCATATTGTGTAGATGAGATGTTAAGCTTGTAGAAATATTTTATTTCCCATTTTTAGGAGTTAATTTTAGGTGATTAATAAATGCTTGAATATCATGATCAGAACTAGGGTTTTTAGGTGACAACTTAGGAGTTTAATTTCATTCCCCTTAGGATTTAGGATTTAAATAAATTAGTTATGGGACTATATGGGCTATGGGTAGCTATTAGATCCCTTAGAGAAAAGTCAGGATTCCCCTACTGATATTATTACTGTCTGTATATCTGCTGTCTGGTGTGGTGTGCCCTCTGGGGATTGTTGATTGTTTGATTGGGTATTGGGTTTGTCTGGGGCCCTGGGGAAGCTGAAGATTTGTGGAGATGAAGCTATTGGAGATTCAAAGACTGAAGATCAACTGTCAGAGTTGAGGATGAGTTTCTTGCTAGCAGTTGCTGAAGAGATTAGGGTTTAGGAGCTAGGCAGAGCTCTAGATTAGAATGATTGTTTCTCAAACATGGATTGCCTGGTCTGCATCCATTCTTCTCTGTGATTCAGAGTCTCTCTAAGACACTCACCCCCTTCCTTTGGAAGGCTTGGTGATAGTGTCTGTGAGATAGAACTCTTGAGAGAAAATGTCTCTTTGTGTTAGAAGCAGTCTGTTCACCACCTTTGGTAGTCAGCTGATTGCTTAACACTCAATTCACTCTTGTGACTAATCCCTTATCCTGGAGGTTTGAGCTTGAAGAAAAGCCATTGCAGATGGAAGACTGACGATCAAAACCCTTGCCTGAAGGTCATGAAGATGGAGATTGATGCTTGCGGAAGCCTGTAGTTGATTGGAGATTGCTTGAAGCCAGTTGTTGATTCAGAGCTGCTGATGCTGCTTCTTTTGCTGTTGTATTTCATTGCTGACGTATTGATTGGTTTTCTGAACTGTATTGTTTGCTGTTTACCCTGCTGGGTTGAAAGTGAAGTCTGTTCACTTTTGCCTATTGTTTTCTAGGTTCGAGGTTGAGTGGGACTCCCTTGCCTCGCTTGTACTGTTGCATCCATGCATTTTACTGCTTTACTGTATATATCTGATATTGTTTCTGTTTCTGCCTATCCCTTAGGATCTCTGTTTCTCTCTGTGCAAGAGAGGAGCATGATAGACACTAGGTCTTAACCCATGCATGATAACATTAGGATAGTTTGATTCCCTTCGCAACCGTAGGATAGAGTTCTGTCTCTTTCTTTCTCAGAACAAACAGAAAAACACATAAAGATTTCAAACACAATAAAAGACACTTCTTTCGTAAAAGAACGTGAACTCATCAAGACGTCATTTTTGTCCGCTTGGACCGCTAATCAGAAAACCTTTTTTCAGAAAGAATAAAATCAACCAAGACAAGCTTGTGTCTTCCGTGGCCCGAACTACGTTTGCTCTGATCTTCCATGCAGTGTGGAAGTACGTAGGCATAGGATGCGATATCCTAGCGAGCAACCTTCCCCTCCTTTCCCGTAGGTAGGCGAACTACGTTGACTCTGATTTCTCGTTCCAGACGGGAATACGTAGGCATAAAGTGCGATACTTTGCCGAGTCATTTTTATTTTCATTCTCTTTTTTCTTTTCAACCCTTGACCTATAGTTTAGATAGAATAACAATCCATACCCGAAAACAAGCGTGGATCCCGTCGAGTACGACGGACGTGAGGGGTGCTAATACCTTCCCCTTGTGTAACCGACTCCCGAATCCAGGTTTTGGTTGCGATGACCATACCTTTCCCGTGTTGTGCGAGGTTTACTCTGAGCGTTTCCTTTCCCTCCCGTGGGATAAATAACGCACGGTGGCGACTCTTCTGTTCAGCCGGCGCCGATTTTCGCAGTAGCGACAGCTGGCGACTCTGCTGGGGATCCAACGTCCCCTGGCTGCTAAGGACTGCGATGGTTCTTATGCATTTGGGATCCAACGTCCCTTGAGAGAGTCAATCCTAACGCTTGTTTTCCCGTCGAGGATTTTGTATGGAGTTATTGTATATTTCTAACCCTGTGTTTTTCAGCTTTATATATATTGTTTATTATTGCTGTGTTGGGGTGTGACGGGTGTTCTGATATTGAGAGATAAGCCGGACCTGGGCTTGAGTGCACCTAGAATTAGAGTAGAAATTAGTGGGCGCCCGCTTGCTTTGCTTGCTTTGGTGTCCCATGAAATCTACACTCAGACGAGGTTCCTCTGGTTGGCCTCCTGCCCCTTCCTTTGGTTGGCGTGGGTTGCTGGTTAGTTGGATTGTCGACTCTGAGGACCGATCATTTGGAAATTGGCTGAGTGAGGCCTCTTCAGGAATTGATGATGCCACTCCTTCTGGGAATCGTATCATCAACCCTGAAAGTCTGTGACGCCGACGACCGCATAGGATGCCGTACCTTGTGCCAGTTATAGGGCCACCCACCTGTGAGGGGATTCAGGGTTATGCAGGTAACTAGACCTCCAGACTACCGGTTATTTCTTGATCAGAGATCCTGGTTATTTATGGAGAGTTAGGAGGTCTGTCAGAGACCATTTGGAGATGTGTTCTGAGGTCTGTCAAAGACCAGTTGGAGAGTCATGAGGTCTGTCAGAGACCAATTATGGATGTGATCTGAGGTCTATCAGAGACCAGTTGGAGTTGTGGTTTGAGGTCTGTCAGAGACCAGTGTTGAAGTTTTATTTTAGGTCTATCTGAGACCAGGGTTTGATGACTTCTGGATGGTCTATCTGAGACCTTTCTTGATTGGGTTTAGGCTATTCAGCTGCAGCTTTGGTCCCTGTTGAATGTTACTTGCATTGCATCCTTGCATATCCATTATCATTTGCATTTCACTAACGTATGTCTGTGCTGCAGGTGCATTTGCATTTCCCTAGTTCTAGTGCCCAGACTTCTGAGTATTTGATCATGACTAGCTTAAGGAGAACGGTTGCCTACAAGTTGCCTACGCCTGATATTGTTCCTTTACTGGGGTTGATCTCTCTTGCTGATGAGGGTGTTCGTAGGAGCTTCCGGATGAGCTATGGTAGATTATTGAGATTGGTGTGCAAACCTACAGAGGTAGAGTTAGATGGGCTGTATGCTTTGATGCAATTCTATGACCCTGCTTTGAGGTGCTTCACGTTCTCTGGCTTCATTATGGGACCAACCTTGGAGGAATACACTGAGTATGTTGAGCTGCCTGTGCAGAACCAGGTTCCATTCATTCATTATGAGGCCAAACCCAAGCCGGAGGAATTGGCAAAAGCCTTGCATGTTGATGCTTCTGAACTTGTGACTACTGTTTCCCGTGGAGTTCCAGGCTTCTCATTTCAGTTCTTAGTTGGTAAAGCCCAAGAGTACGCCAAGAATGGGTGCTGGTTTGCTTTCAACGCTGTGTTGGCCTTGTGCATTTATGGCATAGTACTGTTCCCCAATATACCGGATTTCGTGGATTTCGATGCTTTCTACTTGTTTGTCGCTGGTAATCCTGTGCCTACTTTACTCGGAGATCTCTACCACTCACTGCATTATAAGAATGAGAAGGGAAGAGGAAAGAATGTTCATCTGTGTGTACCCTTGTTGAGTATGTGGTTTGAGAGTCATCTTCCTAAGAGAGGATCTGCTGCAGAGACTACAGTTCCAGTTGGTTGGCCGGAGCGTTTGATGAGGCTATCGTCGGAAGATATGGAGTGGTTTGATCGAGACCTGTTGGGATCGGAGCTCATCTTCAGTTGTTCTGGGTACCCTAATGTACCGTTGATAGGAAGAAAAGGGTGTATCAATTACAACCCTTCTCTATTCATTCGCCAGTTTGGATATGCGCTGAAGAATCCACCTCAAGAGGAAGAAGTACAGGAATCTCTGTACTTCACCGGTGACGTGAAGGGGGAGTTATTAGCCAAGTTGCGACATGCTTGGACGCGTATTAACCGCAAAGGGAAGCCGTTATTAGGAAAGAATGACTGTCAGGCCTATGCACCTTATAGAGTTTGGATTCAGGAGAGGGCTAGTCAGTTGAAGATGCCGTTTCCAGAGGCACCAGTTCTTGATCCTATTCCGGTAGAAGAGCCGACTACTGTTTCTAGGGAAGCCTATGAACAAGTTGTGAGGGAGAAAGAAGCCTTAATGAAGATTAACGAAGGGTTAGAGCAAGAGTTAGCCCAAGCACGCAGTGAGAAGAACAAGGCCGTATATGCTTTCCAACAACAGATTGAGCTGGTAAACAGGTTAGGAGCTGAGTTGACCGAGGAAAAGAAAAAGCGCGAACGTCTGGGGCAAGAGTTCAGAAGCTCCCATGACATGCTGGAAGCCAAAAAGAAGGCGCTCGACGCAGCACACCGAGAGATATCTTCTTGCAATAAGACTTGGAATGCCACACTCACCAATAACAAGAAGAGGGAAGATAAGCTGAAGCAGCAAATTTCCGACCTCGAAGAGAAGTTGAAGTCTAGCATCAAGAAGTGCGAGGAAGAAGTGATGAACCGGTATAGTGTTCAGCATGCACTAAACAAGGCAATCAAATCTAGAGATGAAGCAGTGTCCCAGAAGCGAAAGTTAGAAGATTGCTTCGGAGAAGCAGCATGGGAAGAAACTGCTGAAGACGTACGCCGTGTCCTTAAGAAGAGAAACCAGCTTGTTGAAGGGCTGCTTGATCGACCAAGCCATCCGGAGACCAAGAAGTTGATAGAGGAGTACCAGACTTTTGGGAGGATTTGATCATTTCACGTAGTAGCTTATATGCTTTATTTGCATAGTGCTGACCATCGCCAGGATTGTTGGTTGAGGTCATGCCATCTTTGTATCGTACCCTGGGCTTATTGATTCTCTCTGCTATATACGAGGCTTTCTATGATTCAACTCCGATATTCTTATTGTCAACATTGTCACCGCACCGGCACCTTCGCACTAGAACTGGGGGAATGAACTTCCCTAATGCACAGACACATTGCATTGCATTCATATTCATCTTGCATAACAGGTAATCTTTGAATGGTGTCTTATCTCCTGCTTTGATTCAGGTACTTAACAGGATTCCAGATCAACATCCGCACCGCTATTCTACACGATCCAACTGTCGGAAAGTCATGGACCAGATTCAGAATGAGATGCAGGATGTACGCGAGAAGCTCGCCCTCTTCATGCAGACCATGGAGGCTATAGCAAAAGGGCAAGAGAATTTGCAGGCCATGGTCCAGCCTCTGTTGGCTCGCAACGCTGGTCATGGTAACGAAGATCATCAGTCTGTCCGGGTTGATACTGCTCATGGAGATGGCACTCCAACGCCAGTGGCTCCGCCTGTCGTCAATGTGAATGCTGCTAACGTCAACAACGCTACCGCTGCTGTGAATGGTAACGTCGGAGTTGGAAATGAAACTGCTGTCCACAACGCTGGGCTGGGTGATGTCAATGGGGGAGATAATCTCGGAGGCAATGGCTTTGTCAACGCTGGGTTCGGATTCAACGATCAGGGATTCGACAACACTGGCAAGTATGGCTTTAATGCTCAAGGCTTTGGGCAAGATGGTTATGGTATGGTCAATCAGGGCTACGGAGGTTTTGGAAACGGAAACGGTGCTGGTTTTATGGCTGGAGGTCCTGTTGGAGGTGTTCAAGGGTACGGCAACAGAGGCCGAGTTCCAGGGATGAATCAAGTCAGAGCTGGACGTAATAATGCGTATGATGGATACGGGGCTGGAAACGGTATGTGGCAAGAGGATCAACAGGAGGACGCCTTCTCTGGAGGGGGCTTTGAAGGGCCGATGGATGATTCTCAAAAGATTAGAATGCTGGAAGAGCAAATGAAGGGAGTCCTAAACCAGAGTGCTGTGGGTCTGGACATGGCAACAATGGGCTTGGTACCTGGGCTGAGGGTGCCAATCAAGTTCAAAGCGCCTGCGTTCGATAAGTACAAAGGAGACACATGTCCGAAGGTTCATGTGCGAGCTTATTACAGAAAGATGTCAGCATACTCCACTGACGAAAGAATGCTCATGCATTTCTTTCAGGATAGTCTATCGGGTCCTTCCTTAGAGTGGTACATGGGGTTGGAGCCCACTGATATCAAGACTTGGAAGCAATTAGCAGAGGCGTTCGTAGCCCATTACAAATATAACAGCGACCTGGCGCCCAATCGGGTCCAGTTGGCCGGGCTTTCGCAGAAGAAGGGGGAGAGTTTTAAAGAATACGCGCAAAGGTGGCGCGATATGGCTGCCAGGGTCCGTCCTCCTGTGGAGGATAAAGAAATGAACGATATGTTTGTTGGCACATTCACCGGGCTGTTTCATGATATGCTGTTTCATACGTCTCTGGCTAGTTTTTCAGATTTGATTTTGATGGGTGAAAAGATTGAGCGGAACATTAAGCAAGGAAAGTTCCAAGTTGACGAGTCAGCTGCATCTGGCAGTAATAGGAAAGCTTATGGTGGGCGCCGTCAGGGCGAAGCTAGTGCTGTATTTGGAGGCCGAGGCCGAGGCCGAGGCAGGGGAAGAAATCAATATCGTCAACAGCAGCAAGTGTCGAGTGTGACTATTCCTTATCAGCAGCAGCCAATTCAGCAACAACAACAGGTTCAGCAGCAACCAATGCCACAGCAGCAGCAGCCTCAGCAGGGGGCACAGCAAACTCAGAGAAAATTCCAGGGTGGTAAGCCGAGAAGGGTGTTCGAGAAGCCTCCCTCTAACTATGCTGATTTATTGCAGACCTTGTTGGGATTGAATCTGGTGGAGAAAAGAACCTTGGCACCGATAACGGGAACTCCCCCGTTCGGCTATGATGCAAATAGGCGCTGCGAGTTTCATTCTGGGGCCCCGGGCCATGATATAGAAGGTTGTCATGCTTTTAAGCACGTTGTGCAGGATCTCTTGGACAACAAGTCTATCAACTTCGGAACGACCGGTGCGAATATAGTCCAGAAACCCATGCCTAATCATGGGGCGAATGCCGTGCTGACTGAGGAAGGTCTGAATCTGATTATGAATGTTGAGGATTTGAAGACGCCGCTGAGCGAAATAAAAAGCCGACTGTTGCAAGGAGGTGTTTACCCGGGTTGTAATGAGTACTGCTTAGATTGTTGGGCCCTGTCTGGGGGGTGTGAGGATCTGAAGAAAGGCATTCAGGCCTTGATTGATGAAGGTGTATTGCAGTTTGATAGAACAGCAACTGATGAGCCGGCAGGGGCAGTAATGGATAATCAGAGTGATGTTGCCACAGTGACAATTCCTAGGAAGACGATCACTATTTCAGCACCAGCTCAGCGACCACCGATTACTATAACTAAAGCCGGGCCAATCCCGTATGAGAGCACGAGAGCAGTCCCATGGTCATATGGGCTAGAGGTGTATTGTGACGGGATTAAAATCGATGTTAACAAGCAGTCAGCGGAGATTGTGGATAACGTTGTGGGCTCAGGAGGCATGACAAGAAGCGGCAGGATCTTTATATCTCCTGAAGTAGAAGCCGAAAGGCTAGCGAAAGGAAAAGGGAAAGCGGTTGAGAATGTTCCGGTACAAGCAAATGAAAAAGAAGCAGCGTCGAAGGACGTAGAGGAATTCATGCGCTTAATTCGGAAAAGTGATTATAAAATCGTGGAGCATCTGCAGCAAACGCCATCCAAAATATCTATTCTGTCATTGCTGTTGTGTTCAGAGGCTCACCGAAATGCTTTGCTGAAAGTCCTGGACACTTCTTTTGTACCACAGGATGTCTCCGTGAACCAGCTAGAAGGAGTATTGGCACATGTAAATGCAGGCCACAGTCTGGGCTTTACTGATTTCGACTTGACTCCGAAAGGAAGGGATCATAATATGGCATTGCATGTATCTGTTGAGTGCAGAGGGTCGACAATGTCGCACGTATTGGTTGACACCGGGTCGTCTTTGAATGTGCTGCCTAAGAAGGCTATGATGAAGCTGGATGTTCGAGGGATTTTGTGTACACCAAGTGATTTGGTAGTCAGAGCGTTTGACGGCACGCGGAGAACAGTCTTCGGATCGATCACCTTGCCTCTGCAAGTGGGGCCGGAAGTGTTTGCAACGGAGTTTTATATCATGGATATACAGCCTGCGTACAGCTGCTTGCTGGGAAGACCTTGGATTCACGGGGCAGGGGCAGTCACGTCTACCCTGCATCAGAAGCTAAAGTATATGGTCGGAGACAGTGTAGTCACCGTGTGCGGAGAAGAAGACATCCTGGTCAGCCATCTTTCTTCGTTCAAATATGTGGAAGTCGACGGGGAGATCCACGAGACGCCATGCCAGGCGTTCGAAGGTTTGCGCATAAAGGACAAGAGTCCCGGGCCAAGCAAAGTGCCAGAGCTAGCTGTCTCATCGTACAAAGAAGCTCGAGCTCTAGTGGAAGCCGGAGAAGCCAAAGGCTGGGGCAAAGTATTGGACATTCCTGTGAAAATGGACCGGTTCGGACTGGGGTACCGACCGTCGTCATCAACTCCTTCCGTGGGGGCCCCTCATTTCAGAAAGTCAATCACCATCTCTGCCAGTGGAGTATGCCATGAATCTGTCAATGCTGCTTCAGAATCCGACGAAGGGGACAGCGACTGTGATATGGATGCCTGGATTCAGCCAAGCACGCCAGGACAAGGACTGTGCAACTGGTCCATTCAGGAGCTTGTTCCTGTGACCTTTAAACAGTAATGCTTTGCTTTATTAATTGTTGAATAATCTGATGTCTTGCCCGGGGCATCAGGATTTGCTTAGGGCTGTGTTGTTATAAACATTGCTTCGTTAATCATTAAATAAATGGCGTTTTTTCATGTGCAAATACTGTAATCCCTGTCTTTCTTGTTTTGTATTTTTCAATAAAATGGCAACGTGGTTATCCGCTTTATACGCATTTTGAAGCACTTAACCCTTTCTTTTGCAGGATAACATTTTCAGATGACATCTTTGAACCACCTATGACTCGTCCCGACTTCGAGCACCCGGTATTCCAGACCGAAGAAGAGGTTGTCGAAGATAGCGACGTTCCTGAAGAACTGTCTTGGTTGGTGAAGCAAGAGGAAAGAGCCATTCTGCCTCACGACGAGGTTATCGAAATTATCAATTTGGGGTCGGAAGGGGTTGAGAAAAATATTCGTATCGGAGCCGCACTGCAGAGTGATATCAAGCGAAAACTGGTTGAAATGCTCCGAGAGTATAATGATGTATTCGCTTGGTCGTATCAAGATATGCCAGGGCTCGATACAGATATGGTTGTGCATCGTCTGCCACTGAAAGAAGACTGCCCGCCTGTCAAACAAAAACTTCGCAGAACTCGCCCAGATATGGCAATGAAGATCAAAGAGGAGGTTCAGAAACAGTGGGACGCTGGTTTCCTGGCTGTGACGAAGTATCCCTCATGGGTTGCTAACATCGTACCAGTGCCAAAGAAAGATGGCAAGGTTCGAATGTGCGTGGATTATAGAGATTTGAATAAAGCTAGCCCAAAAGACGATTTTCCACTTCCTCACATTGACGTGTTAGTGGACAATACTGCTCAATACTCTGTATTCTCCTTCATGGATGGCTTTTCAGGCTATAATCAGATTAAAATGGCGCCAGAGGATATGGAGAAGACTACTTTCATAACGCCTTGGGGAACATTTTGCTATAAAGTGATGCCCTTTGGTTTGAAAAATGCTGGGGCAACATATCAGCGTGCGATGACAACTCTCTTTCATGACATGATGCATAAAGAGGTTGAAGTTTATGTTGACGATATGATTGCCAAATCCCAGACGGAGGAAGAGCATCTGGTGAATCTGTTGAAGTTGTTTAAAAGGCTTAGGAAGTTCAGGCTGAGGCTGAACCCTAACAAATGCACCTTCGGGGTGAGATCGGGTAAGCTCCTGGGGTTCATAGTAAGCGAAAGAGGAATAGAGGTCGATCCTGCTAAAATAAAAGCGATTCAAGAAATGCCGACGCCTAAAACAGAGAAAGAGGTGCGCGGGTTTTTGGGGAGATTGAACTACATTGCTCGGTTCATATCTCACCTGACTGCTACGTGCGAACCATTATTCAAGTTGCTAAAGAAAGATCAAGCTGTGACATGGAACGAAAATTGTCAAAAGGCGTTCGACAAAATAAAGAAGTACTTGCAGGAGCCTCCTATTTTGATACCCCCGGTGGCAGGGAGACCCTTGATAATGTATTTAACGGTTCTTGAGGGAAGCATGGGTTGCGTTCTCGGTCAACACGACGAGACGGGGAGAAAAGAGCATGCGATCTATTATCTGAGTAAGAAATTTACAGACTGCGAATCTCGATACTCAATGCTGGAGAAAACTTGTTGCGCGCTAGCCTGGGCCGCCAAGCGTTTGAGGCAGTACATGCTGAATCATACAACCATGCTCATCTCGAAGATGGATCCGATCAAATATGTATTTGAAAAGCAGGCGTTGTCAGGTAGAATTGCCAGGTGGCAGATGATCTTGACTGAGTATGATATTCAATACGTCTCGCAAAAGGCGATAAAGGGGAGTGTGTTGTCTGAATATCTGGCGGAGCAGCCTATTGAAGAGTATCAATCGATGAGATTTGACTTTCCTGACGAGGATATCATGTATCTCAAGATGAAGGATTGCGAAGAGCCGTTACCAGACGAAGGACCAGAGCCGGGGTCCAAATGGCAGATGATCTTTGATGGAGCTGTGAATGCTTACGGTAGCGGGATAGGGGCAATTATCACTACGCCACACGGGTCGCACATCCCGTTTACTGCCCGATTGACCTTTGCCGTTACCAACAATGAGGCCGAATACGAAGCTTGTATAATGGGGCTTGAAGAAGCCATTGATTTGCGAATCAAGCATTTAGACGTATACGGAGACTCAGCTCTGGTAGTGAATCAGATCAAAGGGGAATGGGAGACACGGCAGCCCAATTTGATACATTACATGAATTATGCAAGGAGATTGTTGCCTTTCTTCGACAAAGTTGAATTGCATCACGTGCCACGGGCAGAAAATCAAATGGCTGACGCCCTTGCCACCTTGTCTTCCATGTACAAGGTCAATTTCTGGAACGAAGCTCCCCAAATCACTATCTCTCGGTTGGACAGGCCAGCTTATGTATTTGCTATTGATGAAGCGTCTGATGGCAAACCGTGGTATTTTGATATCCTTAATTTCCTGAAGAATAAAGAGTATCCGGCTGGGGCATCCAGTCAAGATCAGAAGACTCTCAGGAGATTAGCGGGTAATTTCTATTTGAACCCGGATGGCGTCTTATACAGAAGAAACCACGACTTGGTGTTGTTGCGTTGTGTAGACGAGAAAGAGGCAAAGCTTCTCATGGAGGAAATTCACGAAGGTGCATTCGGTACGCATGCTGGTGGGCATGCTATGACGAGAAAACTGCTGCGGGCAGGTTACTTTTGGCTGACGATGGAAACTGATTGTTTCAAATTTGCAAGAAAGTGCCACAAGTGCCAAATTTATGCTGACAAAATACATGTACCTCCGAGTCCTCTGAATGTGATGTCATCTCCATGGCCATTCTCAATGTGGGGAATCGATATGATTGGAAAGATTGAGCCGACGGCTTCTAACGGGCATCGGTTCATCCTCGTAGCAATCGATTATTTCACCAAGTGGGTGGAAGCGGCGTCTTACGCAAATGTAACGAAGCAAGTGGTGGCTAGATTCATCAAAAGAGATATCATTTGCCGATACGGAATTCCCGAGCGGATAATCACGGATAATGGTTCTAATCTGAACAACAAAATGATGAAGGAGCTCTGTCAGAATTTCAAGATCGAACATCACAACTCCTCCCCTTACCGACCCAAGATGAATGGCGCTGTCGAAGCGGCCAATAAGAATATCAAGAAAATCGTCCAGAAAATGGTGGTGACTTATAAAGATTGGCATGAAATGCTACCTTTCGCTTTGCACGGTTATCGTACGACGGTACGCACATCAACCGGGGCAACTCCGTTCTCGTTGGTATACGGAATGGAAGCGGTATTACCTTTGGAAGTTGAGATCCCTTCTCTGAGGATATTGCGAGACGTTCAGCTGGACGAGGCAGAATGGGTAACGAACAGATTGAACCAACTGAGTTTGATGGATGAGAAGAGGCTAGCTTCTCTGGCATACGGTCGTTTGTATCAAAGACGAATGAAGAAAGCGTACGACAAGAAGATACTTCCGCGAAGCTTTCAGACGGGCGACCTTGTGCTGAAAAGGATTCTCCCGCCGCAAGCAGATCACAGGGGCAAGTGGACCCCCAACTACGAAGGGCCATACGTTGTCAAGAAGGTCTTTTCAGGAGGAGCTTTATTGTTGTCCACAATGGACGGGGAAGACTTTGCATCACCTGTGAATTCGGACGCAGTTAAAAAATACTTTGCTTAAAATAGACCCGCTGGACAGAAAAAAGAGAGTCCAGGCAAAAATGGGGCATCCTGGCGAACCAAAAACAGAATGAAAGGTTCGGGCAAAAGTTAGGGATAAGATTGAAAAAAATGTACACCCGCGAAGTTGAAAACCTACACTGGGCGGCTTCGGCAAAAAGGGGTATCCCGGTGAGCTGAAAACCCGTAAAGGGCGGTTCACGCAAAAGTTAGGGATTTGAAAAGCAAATGACTGCGGTCCGAATTCGAATTCAATGAGCATCAGTGCGGGAGAATATGTTTGAGGAGTCAGTTATCGAATACAACCTCTTCAGAAGTCGGATACCGGGAAAGTATAAGAGTCGGACGAATCATGGGAGGATCAGTTCGTGGTGCTCATCTGCATCCAGTTGCCGACATGTGTACAAAATTTAATTTGTCAATATTTATGCTTCTTGTGAATACTTGCATACTTGTATATTTGCTTTGCGTAGCTTCCTCTTTTCAGGAGTTACATCCCGTGTACAAAAACTCCGCCCATTCAGGGGCCCAATCAATGAAAATGTGTTATTCAGTACTTGATGCCTGTTCTTTACTGTTTTGCGCATGATAAAACGCCTAAGCTTGATGAAGCTAGCATGAGTATAACATTACTGGCCCTTGCCAACAATTGTTAAAGCTTTGAATTAACTGAGTGTAACGTCACTAACCTGAATTGATTTGATTGCATAGGCTTGTCGTGTCTTGTTTGTGTTGTTGCAGGTTTCATAACCGTACGAGGAAGGTGATCAAAAGATTGCAATAGTGAAAGGCTTGATCCTCACGCAGGTCATGCATGTTCTTCCTGAAGAAGGATGGAATTCCCCAGCTAGCCGTAGCTTATCCAAAGGACGTGCTCCAGAGAAGTTACTTGTCCTCAGCAGAGTTTGGTGGTTCCGGGATCGTAAGGCTGTATTCAGACAGGTTCGTCTCCCCCCGCAGGGTCATGCATTCTCCCCCGGCGGAGTCAGTTAATTTTCCCCAAGAGAATCCAGCCATCCCCAGCGGAGTTCTCTTTTCAGCAAGTGTTCTTTCCTTCCAGTGGAATTCGAAGATCAAGACTCTCCCAGGCAGAGTCGATGGTGGTTCCTGTCATTTATTTTGTCAGAGATACTGGTGATATCGGTTCACATTCCAGCAGAAAGTCCGATCGTGTTGTGCGCATCTGCTATTCCCCAGCAGAGTTATTATTCCCCGGCAGGGGGTTACTTCAACAAGACGTGTGGTTTGAGTTCCCAACTTCCCTACAGGGTCGGCTTCATCCTACCGGCATTTATTTTGCCGGAATAATTTTGTAGCATCAGGCTATCCCCGGCGAGTCGACGTTATCCTTCCAGCATTTATTTTGCTGAAGCAGTTTCTGTACTCTAGTAGTCCAGGTGGAGAGAGCTCTTGCTCAAATAAATTACCAAACAGTCAAGGTCTCGGCAGGAGATATTCAATGACAATGTCAGTTTCGGCGGTATTCCCCCCACAGAGTTATCGTGATAAAACTCTCTTTGCCTCTAGCAGAATCATTCATGCAAATGTATCTTATTTTCCCCAGCCAGAGTGGCCAGGATAAGAATCTCCTTATTCCCAAGCAGAGTTCGTTTGTCATCAACGAGTCGCATGAATCAGAATTTCGAAGCAGGTGTCCGATAGTTGGTTTTCAGACATCCCCAGTAGAGTCCGCCTCAAAGTCGCTGTCACGTCAGTGCTAAGAAGTTTATGGGTGAGGATCATTGAAGAACTAAGTCCTGACGTGGACCATTTACTCCTAGAATGACGGGGTCTCTTCAGAAGTGGGCGTCCTAACGTGGACAGGTTTGTGTTACCAGATTGGTAAGGTGTGTTAATCCTGACGCGGATAGATTCGGTCTTTTGAAATTTGGAGAAAGGGAGGTTATGACGTTGACAAAGATTGGTTACTCTTCGTGTTGGTGTCCTGACGTGGATCATGTGTTTGCAGCAGATATCTTTATTCGTAATGGTGAAATGTGCGTCCTGACGTGGACAAGTTTGTAGTTCTTTGTGATGACAAGATACAAGAATCCTGACGTGGACAAATTTATCCTTCTTCGTGTTGTTGACAAGGGTAAGTCCTGACAAGTTATTCCCCCAGCAAGTAGAAGACGTGTGAGTCCTTACGTGGACAAGTTATTCCCCCAGTGAGTCGAAGGTGTGAGTCCTTACGTGGACAAGTCTTATTTCCTCGGTGAGTCGAAGACGCCTGAGTCCTAACGTGGACAAATCAAGACGAGATCAGTGTCCTAACGCGGACAGATCAAAGAGATTATCATTCCTAACGTGGAAAGACGGAGATTCCTAACGTGGAAAGATGTAGTCCTTACGCGGACCTATCAATAGAAGTGATTCCTAACGTGGAAATGACAGTATTCCTAACGTGGAAAGAGAAAGTCCTTACGTGGACAGATTAAGATGGTTTCCTTACGTGGAAAGACGAGTTTATTCCTTACGGGGAAAGGTTGAGTCCTCACGCGGACATATCAAGATTTATTCCTTACGTGGAAAGAAGTTGGTATTCCTTACGTGGAAAGATTGAGTCCTCACGCGGACGTATCGAGATTGATTCCTGACGTGGAAAGAAGTGGACTATTCCTGACGTGGAAGAGTTTAGTCCTGACGCGGACAGATCGAAGAAGATATTCCTAACGTGGAAGAAGAAGGAAATTAGTCCTAACGTGGACAGGTGCAAGAAAAGTTGAGTCCTTACGTGGACAAGTTCAGAAATAGTTGTATTCCTTACGTGGAAAGGCTGGAGTCCTGACGGGGACATGGCAAGTGGTATTGGAGTCCTTACGTGGATAGATTGATGTAGTTTTCCTAACGCGGAAAGAAGATTGTTTCCTGACGTGGAAAGATGAAAGGGTTAGTCCTGACGTGGACAGACGCAGAAAAGATGATTCCTAATGTGGACAGGTGTTACTCCTAACGTGGAAGAGTTTTATTCCTAACGTGGACGATGCGGTTTATGGAAATGCAGACGAATTATCCCCAGCGGAGTTGCCGAGATTTTTCTGGGATAACAGCAAGTGGAGTCCTAACGTGGACAAGTTTCAGTTGAGATTTCTTCGTATCGACGACAGACAGAGTCCTAACTTGGACAAGCAAGCAATCTGTTATGACAGAATCCTCTTCAGAACGATGAAGACAATCCCCAGCACGGTCGTGCGAGATCAGTGGGTTACTCTAACAGTCAGATTCAGCGGATGAATGTCATTCCTCAAGCAGGAGCGTAGTTTATTTCTGCGGTTGGCAAATTTCTGGTTTCACTAGTATTCAACCGTCTCGTACCGCGAATGTCTGAAGGCTCCGGGCTCTTCATCCAATCGGGTCCAAGTCGCTTGAATAGGGGCAGCTGTTGCACCCTAAAATTTGCCCAACCTTATTCAATTGGTTTATGTTTCAATATCATTAGCATTTGCATATAGAGTCATGTGCATAGACTAACCATCTGCATAGCATAAGCATAGCAAGTCATTCAACAGGGGACCAATCATTATTTTCATCTCTAGAGGCCTATCAAGAGGTTATTATCCCAATTCAATCTCATTCAAGTCATCAGGAAAGAATTTGAAAGCAAAGAGTTCAGCAGATCAAGCCTTGAGTCCATCTCCTAGCTGAGGGTATCTGAGGATCAACAAGAGGGTTGTGAGCTGTGGAGTGAAGGTATGAAGAGCATCTAGACCTTATGAGAGACTTACAAAGTCATTTGGAGAAGAAAGCAAGTCATTGATGAAAGCACAAGAGCTATAGTGGAAGACAGTCAACTAGGGTTTCATCTGGGTCAACCCTAGGTCAACCCTAGGTCAATTGACTGACTTAGGAGGGCATTCAAGTCTATTGGAGAGATGTGGGGATCATCATTGAGCATATAAAGAAGGATATGGAGATATGACAAGAAGAATTCAAGAGAAATCAAGGAGAAGAGGAGTTACTAAATTAGGGTTTCTCTGTAAAATCCCCTAGTTTAGGTCAAATTTCCAAGCAAGATAAGTCAAAATGCTAGTTTCAAATGGCTTCTTGGCCAACATGAAACTTGTAGAGGATCTCAAGACCTTTAATTTGAGTGGTGGAAGACCTCAAGGAGATTTATAGAACTCAAGTTATGGTCCTTGCAAGTTACAGGTCATCTGGGGTATCTGAATTTTTGTCTGTGAAAGTGACTTGACTTCCAAGCTAGTTTTGCCCCTCAAGGAGATTTCAAATGAATTCTTGGTCAACATAAGAATTGTTCCTCATTGTCTTAGCTTTCTAAAATGGTATGGCATGCCTTCATATGATGTGGAGAACTCAACTTATGGTCTTGACAAGCAAAGGGTATTTTGGGCATTTGTGAATTACAGGTCATTTTAACCTATACCCAAAACTCATACAAGGAGGCCTCAAATGGAAAAACTTACAACATCAAACTTGCTCCAAATGGGATTTTAAGTCTAGAAAGAAGGTCACAAGTTATTGGAGAAGCTCATAGCAGGGAGTTGCATGATAGGTCAAAATATGAACTAAAAAGGCTTATAAAGTGAATAATTTCAAGTTGGAAAATGGTTTGGGAGATTTACAAGTCCAAATGGAGACTTCCAATATATGATTTTGAATGGAAAAACAATTCTAAGAACAATGGTTCACACACTTTTTTGAGTTTAGAAGGAAAAAATGAAGTTATCCATGGTTGCTTATCATTTAAGAAACATAATCAAAATGGATCAAAATTTGAAAACAAGGGAATGTGCAAGATGGATCTAGAATGTTCATTTGGGGTCTATATATTCATGAAATGTGCATTGATCAAGGGTTGGCCTCATTTGCACCAAGAATTCCACAAAATCTCTCATACTTTTCCATAAAAGTTTCATTACAATTCTCTCAAAACCTTCAACAACTTTCATCATAATCAATTCAATTCCACTCCATCATCATCATAGATCATAATTGAAGCAAGTTTCTGGTGGTTATCATCCATTTTCGAGTGCTTTTCTCAAGATCATCAAAATCACAAGTTCAAGTGGATTGCATGATTCAAGCAAGGAACCTCCAAGTTTGTGCATACAGAATCAAGTTCTTCAAGGATTGATCAGGATTCAACACTTGAAAGCCTCAGATCTTTCATCTCCATAGCTGTTTCTCAAGATTTCTTACAAGGTAAGTTTTCAATCAAACTGCTTGATCCAGTTAGTTAGGCATGATTTTGTTAGTGTAGAATTGATCTAGGTGGTTAGGAGATTAGGTTAGATGAATTTGGAGAGTTTTGGTGATGGTTAGTGACAGGTGTAAGGAACTGTTTGTGTTCGAATCTCTTGGATGAAGGTGTTATAATTGCAACTTGATAGCATGTGTTAATCTCCATTAGGTGTAGTTTAATTTAGGCTAAGTCTGAGGAAGAATGGTGAAGGTCTATACCAGTGCATTTCAATGGAGGCAGGATGTTGACTCAATCGAATTTGTTGATGTGGTGAATTTCAAAGTGAATTGATGCCCTAAGCTTGTAGAGGGAGAGATTTGGAACAGATTTCATGTTTACAGCATGGGGATTGGTTGCGTGTATGATGAGAACGAAGAGGTGGAAGGTAGGTCGTGCATGGCTGCCATGGAGAAGATAAAACCCTAGGTTGCAGGTCGTTTGGAGAAGACGTAATCAGGGCCATTCATTGCGCCTTGGACCTTTGACTTAGGGTAGGATCTAATGGCTGTTATTCAATCTGAAATTGGAGGGAGATTACCCTGGCCCTAAACGCACCGTTTCATTAATTGAAACGGGCGGGCCTGAGTGCTGTTGATAACCACACCCCCGTGTGAGCCCAAAGCCAATATTTCAACGTGGCTTTCTTACTTCCTTCACCCCCAGCGCGTTGTTATAATTCTGAGTGAATTCTGGGCTTAACCAAAATGCTATGCGCGCCCCCTATTGTTGGCCCATTCTGGATTTATAACTGGGCGAATTTCTTTTCATACCCCCTCTGGCTCATTTTAGTTCATTTTATTTTTTCTTATTTCATTTTAATTTTTCATCATTTTCATAAAATCATAATAAATTCATAAAAAATGCTTTTTAACTCATTCTTTTTACCATATTTTCATGAAAATGTCTAGAATATTATAGAAAAATAAAATTTCATTTTTAGTTTTATTTCATATTTTTTACATATTTTCTAAATAAATAGCATAATAAATAGTTACATTTCATGCATTATTTTTATGATTTTTGTTCTCTCACATGCTTTAATATTTTTTGATCATTCTTTTCATATTGTGTAGATGAGATGTTAAGCTTGTAGAAATATTTTATTTCCCATTTTTAGGAGTTAATTTTAGGTGATTAATAAATGCTTGAATATCATGATCAGAACTAGGGTTTTTAGGTGACAACTTAGGAGTTTAATTTCATTCCCCTTAGGATTTAGGATTTAAATAAATTAGTTATGGGACTATATGGGCTATGGGTAGCTATTAGATCCCTTAGAGAAAAGTCAGGATTCCCCTACTGATATTATTACTGTCTGTATATCTGCTGTCTGGTGTGGTGTGCCCTCTGGGGATTGTTGATTGTTTGATTGGGTATTGGGTTTGTCTGGGGCCCTGGGGAAGCTGAAGATTTGTGGAGATGAAGCTATTGGAGATTCAAAGACTGAAGATCAACTGTCAGAGTTGAGGATGAGTTTCTTGCTAGCAGTTGCTGAAGAGATTAGGGTTTAGGAGCTAGGCAGAGCTCTAGATTAGAATGATTGTTTCTCAAACATGGATTGCCTGGTCTGCATCCATTCTTCTCTGTGATTCAGAGTCTCTCTAAGACACTCACCCCCTTCCTTTGGAAGGCTTGGTGATAGTGTCTGTGAGATAGAACTCTTGAGAGAAAATGTCTCTTTGTGTTAGAAGCAGTCTGTTCACCACCTTTGGTAGTCAGCTGATTGCTTAACACTCAATTCACTCTTGTGACTAATCCCTTATCCTGGAGGTTTGAGCTTGAAGAAAAGCCATTGCAGATGGAAGACTGACGATCAAAACCCTTGCCTGAAGGTCATGAAGATGGAGATTGATGCTTGCGGAAGCCTGTAGTTGATTGGAGATTGCTTGAAGCCAGTTGTTGATTCAGAGCTGCTGATGCTGCTTCTTTTGCTGTTGTATTTCATTGCTGACGTATTGATTGGTTTTCTGAACTGTATTGTTTGCTGTTTACCCTGCTGGGTTGAAAGTGAAGTCTGTTCACTTTTGCCTATTGTTTTCTAGGTTCGAGGTTGAGTGGGACTCCCTTGCCTCGCTTGTACTGTTGCATCCATGCATTTTACTGCTTTACTGTATATATCTGATATTGTTTCTGTTTCTGCCTATCCCTTAGGATCTCTGTTTCTCTCTGTGCAAGAGAGGAGCATGATAGACACTAGGTCTTAACCCATGCATGATAACATTAGGATAGTTTGATTCCCTTCGCAACCGTAGGATAGAGTTCTGTCTCTTTCTTTCTCAGAACAAACAGAAAAACACATAAAGATTTCAAACACAATAAAAGACACTTCTTTCGTAAAAGAACGTGAACTCATCAAGACGTCATTTTTGTCCGCTTGGACCGCTAATCAGAAAACCTTTTTTCAGAAAGAATAAAATCAACCAAGACAAGCTTGTGTCTTCCGTGGCCCGAACTACGTTTGCTCTGATCTTCCATGCAGTGTGGAAGTACGTAGGCATAGGATGCGATATCCTAGCGAGCAACCTTCCCCTCCTTTCCCGTAGGTAGGCGAACTACGTTGACTCTGATTTCTCGTTCCAGACGGGAATACGTAGGCATAAAGTGCGATACTTTGCCGAGTCATTTTTATTTTCATTCTCTTTTTTCTTTTCAACCCTTGACCTATAGTTTAGATAGAATAACAATCCATACCCGAAAACAAGCGTGGATCCCGTCGAGTACGACGGACGTGAGGGGTGCTAATACCTTCCCCTTGTGTAACCGACTCCCGAATCCAGGTTTTGGTTGCGATGACCATACCTTTCCCGTGTTGTGCGAGGTTTACTCTGAGCGTTTCCTTTCCCTCCCGTGGGATAAATAACGCACGGTGGCGACTCTTCTGTTCAGCCGGCGCCGATTTTCGCAGTAGCGACAATATGCATTGTAAATGTAAATAAGTTTAAAACAAACATCTAATCAATTCTCATGACGATAAATAATTTAAGTTTTGATGGTAAAAAGTAATAGATAGCGGATAATTGATAGTTGAATGTTTATAAATTTTTTCATTGAATTTGTGCCTTTTGTGAAAATATGTAGCTGCACTAACTTTTAAACATAAAAAGGTTCAAAAACTTTTTATAATAAAGATGAGAAATATCAAATTGAAATCTTTGATCGATAGTCTACTGAGATGACAAAATTATCCTCTTTTCCAGTTGGTCCTTGATGGATAGCCTATTCTATTGTCTTCCTTTTCACCCCATAAGAATCTTTGTTACATCTTTTCCAGAATTCCATTCACTAAAATCGATAGCTGACTCGAGAAGATAGTAGCTTCCATCCATATTAGCCACAAGCAACTGAAACCTATTCTACTTAACATGTACCTCAGGAAATCATAGCTTTCCTTGTTGTAAGCTTTCTCAAAGTCAACCTTAAAGAGAAAACATTCATTCTTCTTTTTTTTTTAGTATAATCCACTGTCTCATTATCTACTAACACATCATCCAAAAGATGTCTTCCTTGGACAAAAGCATATTGACTATCAGAGATCAAAGAATCCAACACTTTCTTCAGTCTTGACGCAAGAATCTTAAGGATGATTTTGTACATGTTCCCATCAAGACTAATATGTCTATAATCATCTAGGGTGGAAGGATTGATAATTTTAGATAGTAAGGTTAAGATAGAAAAAGTTACTGATTTTGATAATTTTGCCTTGCATTGAAAATCCTTGATGAACCACGAGACGTATTCCTTTAAAAAGTGCCAAATAATTTTTTCATAAAAACAAGAATATAGCCGTTCGGGCCTAAACTCTTAGACCCATCACACCCTCGAACCATTTTTGTAATCTCTGCATCCGTAAAACATTCTTCCAGAAAACATCTATCAGGATTTAGGAGAACCCTAAACTTTAATCCAACAGGCAAGAGTTTGTTGGATTGTGGTTCCCTGAACTTCTCACTAAAATGTCTTCTGGTTTCTTCCTTAATATCTTCTACCTATTCAAGAATCCCTCTATTCGAGAGGATTGGCCCTAAAAATTCTTTATGCTTCACCCCTTCATTATATTATGAAAATACCTAGTGCTCAGGTCACCATCTCTCACCCACTTGGCCCTTGATTTTTGAATTAACATATTATCTTTCAAAGCAAGGTTCTTCCAAAATAGACAAAGAGCCTTACTCCACCTTGAAACAAAATCTTTTACCTCATCTTCTTTACAACAAGAGAGCAAATCATCCATGATATTAATCTCATCCTTTCCCTCTTCCATCTCCCCAGGCTGCCTTTCAATAGAATTTCTCTTTTATAACATAATCACTTCTTCCTTCTATCCTCGTGTTCTTCCATTCCTTTTCCACAAACGGTAAAAAAAAGTCTTTATTTTCAGACCAACACTCATTCACTCTAAATGGTTTTGGCCCCAAGTCCAAGTTGTTGATCACAATCCAGATTGGATTGTGATTAGAAATATCCCTTTTTCCAATCCTCTGGCCGATTATCCCCTATCTGTCAATCATCTGAAATAATAAAATGGTATATCTTGCTCATAGAATTTCCGTCACCACTAAACTAACTGAACTTGTTCCCTTTACAAGGAAGATAGATCAGGTTTTGGTCTTCCATGAACTCCTTGAACTTATCCTTCTCAGACTTTCTATTATAAAGAATACTTTATTTCCTCTATTTTTAGATTACAATCGAGTTAAATTCGCCACATGGACAAACTCTTAGAAACAGGGTTAGAGTATCGGGGTTTGTTATCGCCCTCAGGGATTATGTGATACTGTCGCCGTTCGACAGTTGTTAAGCTCTTAACTTTTAGTAACAAGGGGGTTTTGGTTTTCGGTAACGGTAGCTTGCATAAAAAGTAAGAAATTGCGGTAAAAGTTTTGGTTTTACGATTTGAGAAAGATTGTCAAAGTTAGGATTCGACAATCACTTAGCATGCATATGTTTGATCAAACAAAACTCATAAACTCCATTAGATGATAAACACATTCATAATATCCTCCCAATGTGATTATTTCTAACACACATTGTGGGTTCTTCCCATTTTGATCCATTGTTGATTTCTCACACAATCTATCAAAATGACAACTTTTAGGTTTGACATTTTAGTGAACAAATACATTCAAAACTATCTCTAGCTCAAGAATATAGATGGATGAAAACCTAGGTAAAGAGTTGGAAAACACCTTTCAATAATAAACCAACACAAAGAGTTATAAATAGAACAAGGTTTTCACCATATATTTATCATCAAAGAGTTTACAAATGAAGTTCAACCCATATACATACAAAGCTTATGATCATCTACATCTAACCTTGACAAAAGAAGAGTTTAGCTACTCATTTCCATGGTAGCTTGCACAATAAGTTTCGTGAGAAGGTTGATCAACATCCGGATCGAAGAATCGAAATTGGATGGGAATCCACCTTTTTTTTTGGAAAATATTGTTAAGAGATGAAGAAATATGAGAGATTGGGTTTCTAGGGCACAAAAATCACCTTTGTAGCAAAAACAAGTGAAAAGAAAGTAAAAGAAGATGTTTCTCAAAAAGTAGCCCATGCTACTTATAGAAAAAGTGCTGAACAGTCACGCTCGCCACGTGAGCAGAATGGTTCGCCTAGCGAACCTCAAAATATGTCTCCAGAATAGCCTGCATCCAGAGGATTCAACCCATATCAGTCGGCTGATGTTCGCCAGGCGAACGATCCTTCGCTAGGCGAGCAACTCGCTGGTTCACTCGCCACAGCGAATGCTGGTCAATTTGATTCTGGAAGTGTTCGCTACTTGCTCGCTAGTGCTTCGCCTAGCAAGCACTTCACTACCTTTCTCACCATAAGTGAATGCTGATCAATTTGATTTTGTCCAAGTCTGGGAGTGTTCGCTGGTAGCTCGCTACGTGCTCGCCTAGCAAATGCTTCGCTGGCTCACTCGCCAGTGCTTCGCCTAACGAGCTTACTTTTGCTTGCCTTATTTCTTGATTCCTTTTCCATCTTTCTTGTGTCTACAACTTCTACTCTTTAATTCCTAATTACTGCACAATAACACACAAATCAAAGGTACCAAGAGATATAATATTTCATATCAACAAAAGCAAGGGAGGTTTTGAACACTTTCTTGACAAAAAGGAGTGAAGGATGCCCGCATTTGATAGCTCAAATAAGCACAATTGGGTATCTAACAACTCTCCCCAACTAGATTCTTGCTCGCCCTCAAGCAAAGTATGCCTCTTGGAGAACAAGAAGATTTGCTTAAAGAAAAAGGTTTTTCCAAAATTGGATCAAATTGCTCAAACACAAGAGAATCAACCAGACACGAGTTCCCAATGGTTAGAATAACACAATACACAAGAACTAAAACCTTATAGCAATACAAAACATGTATCAATCCATAACAATGTTATCCTGACTGAATCACCCTATCTCTCCTCTTCGAATAAGGATTGAAGAAAATACGCGTGTGAGACCGCGGGGACAAATTCACTCTCCAACAAAAAATGCAAAAATCAATTCAATTCATACAATGTCTAACAATTATAAATGAAAATGAGGAAGCACGAAGATCACTAAGATCTTTTCCGGTTGTAGCTTGGTCAGGTTTACAAACAAGGGACATATCTAAAGCCATTGAAACGAAATTGTCGATGCAAAAGAGACATTCACTGTACAACTATTCACACATCCCAACTTCGTTCTACTTTTTTCTAATTTGAAACCTTCACAACTCTTATTTCACAACTCAACTTTTTTCAATATTTTTCTTCCAAGCAAGCATTCATTTTCATTCTTTTCTTTTGATCATTATTTTTTTCTTTTTTTTCGTATTCACAAAACAAATGTTTCTCTTTTTCTAATTTTTTTTCAATGCTTGCTCGGTTATTTAAGAGTTGTGGCAACCTACCGACTTTCATTTTCGTTCTCCCCAACTTATCTTTTACTTTCCTCATAAGTGAATGCTCTTGACCTTTTACGGCAAAAGAACAACAATAAAAAAATTTCAGGGTTTCAAGAAAAAAAAATATTTTGAAGCCTCGCCTTATTTTAAGCTGAGATTCAACTGTTTAAACTCAAAGGGGTTCACAAATACTCTCTACTCACAGGTAAGTTTGCATTTGGAACTAGTTGTGCTCGAAAGAAAACAAGCGCCTTGATCATTTCTAATTGCTTCCACAAATTCGTAATAATAAAAGACAAAGCATGAATTAAATGAATCAACACAGTTTACTAGAATCTAGCATTTAAGTGCACAACGGAGGTTTCCTCACAATTTGTAGTTCTAAGTCCTAGATGAATCATTCATTCAATTATGTTGCAAAAAGAACAATATTCAATTACGAAAAGAGTAAAGTTCTTCATGCATTCTAAAGTTCTAACCGAAGGTAACCATGCACCTTAGCCTTATTCGCTTGTTTATTTTTATCATTGCCATCCAAGCTCGGATGCACCTTCATTGGATACTTCTTTCAGAGAGCAACCAATCTAGAAGGTTTGACACTCAACAACCAAAATAAATTATTAAACAGAAGAATCTTAAACAAAACACAATAATTTAACAAAAACATTACTTAAATTGCTAAAATGTGCGTGGGAGACAAAACACCCCAAAAAGCACAACATCAAAACAACTAAAATCAAAACAAGATATCCTGAAAATACAAAGCAATAAAACTGATAAAGATAAAAAACTTAGTCCTCCTCGGACTCAGAACCATCTCCACTTCCGAACTCAGAACCGGAAGCATCATCATCATCATCACTAGCATCAGCGTCACCACCAACAGGACCACTAGATACACCCGCCCCCTCTCCGAAAACAGGCCTGTCCACAGGCCAGCTCGCGTTCTGCAGGAACTGCTCACGCGTCATCATGCTGCGCTCTACGGAAGGGTCATGGAACTGTAGCTGAAGTACCTGCATAGAGTCATAAATATCAACCATGGCACGCTGAGTCGCCGCCACCCAATCCCGATTGTAATTACAGACTTCCTGCTGCAAAGGATTAAACCCCTGAGAAAAAGCACCAGGACCATCAGTAGTCCCGGTATCAACAGCAGCTGCACCACCTCTAAAGTTCTTAGGCCTACAATACTTGTCCACATATCGATCATCGATTGCGGACGGAATCTTCACTAGACTGCGGGAGGGAAGCTTCATCCTCTACTGTGAGCACAAGGCTATGATGAGGAAAGGAAAAGCAAGGGGGAAATTAACACGCGCCCCCGCTTTCTGTCCACTCTCAACCACTGACTTCATCTCATTCGCAATGATTCGCGCCACATCAATTTGAACATTGTTAAGGATACAGTGGACCAAGTGTGTCCCTAGGATCGACACGGTCGAAGTATGGGACTTGGGCTTAATGTTGGTCAGAACCAGAATCAAGATCAGCTGAGCCAAAGGAATCATGTCTTCCCTATGGTATCTCACAGGAACCCCAAATGGGTTCAACTCAAACGATTTTCCCTAAAGCAACAGGGAAGCAGAAATATCATCAGCCTTCTTGTTTTTCCTCAGGTCTCTGTGGTACACATACCTCTCATTAACTCTCAAATGGAGCAGTTCACCAAGCACTCGGTTAATAGCATCCCGATCAAAAGCGACTTGACGTCCTAACACTCTTATAGTCCAAGTGAAAGGCTCGTCGTCATTAGGCAGCGCGTTCGCATAGAACTCGCGCACTATCTCAATACTATAGCTTTCGGGTGGAGAGATAAACCTGTCCCACTTCTTACTACTTATCAGCCCCGCAAATGTCCTGTAATTGCCTTGTGCGTTGATCACGAACCTCTTCTCAGGTAAGATTTTCCTTTTCTCTAACGCCACATAGTGTGCGGCTTGCTTCGGCCCAACAAACTTATCAGTGTCGAATTGAATGGGTACAGGACGGGATATGTTTCCGACCTTTATCTTTTTACCAGCACCTGAACTTGAAGCCATCTGAAACATCATAGAAAAGAAACAACCAAAAGCCACAACAGATTAGCAATTAACATAAATAAAACAAGTACTGTCACGTTCGCTACATGTTCGCCTAGCAAAGTCAGAGCGAACACTTGCCACAGACTCGCCTAGCGAACATGCTAGCGAAAGCTGCGGGATTTCAATTTCCCCACTGTTTTCTACCCAAAAGTCAACAATCCAATGTCTTCTCTAACACCATTCCAGAAACAAATTGATTTATCATGATAGGCATTGTTCTAAACACACATGCAACCCTTAAAATTTTCAAATCCCTAATTTGTAAATTTAATCCAAAATCTCCACTCTTCTACAAATTAAACAATTAAAACAAAGAGCAAAGGAATTAGATCAAATTACCTGATTGCAGAGGTGAGTGAATCTGAAATTCCAAGGTTAGGGTTTGCAGTAGGATAGAGAGAGACAAGAACTTGTGTAATGTGAAAATGTGATGTTTGATGTGTGAGAGTGAACAGAAAGTATGAGACCCAACTTCAGATTAAGGTAAAATAAAATAAAAACGGTTTTTTGGCCCAAATAAGTGGCCCACTGAATAAAAGAAAAGTTATGTTTTGCAACGTTCGCCTAACGAAGAGCTAGACAACGGTTCGCTGCTGTCTTCGCCTAGCGAGCATGCTAGCGAACATGACAGACTTTCATTTTTTTCAAAACAGCATGCACAACTCAATTCAGCAAGTTTCCACCACTTAGACACCAACACCACACAAAAACAAAAAATGAAAATACTTACAATGTTGGGGTGCCTCCCAACAAGCGCTTATTTAATGTCGGACAAGCTCGACGATCTGAGATGCTCACATAGGAACATCCAAACGGATTGCACAACTCTTGCGATCCACGAGACCACCAAAATAAATCTTCAAACGTTGGTCGTTCACCGTCCAACTGTCCTTTTTCTCCAAGTCCTCAACGACAATAGCTCCATATTGTTGGACTTCTTTGACATGAAATGGCCCGGACCATTTAGACTTCAATTTTACAAGGAATAACCTCAACCTGGAATTAAACAAAAGCACCAACTGTCCAGGCACAAATTCCTTCTTTCTTAGCTTCTTGTCATGATACTCTTTCACTTTTTCCTTGTACAACCAACTTGAGTGATATGCGGCATGGCGCATCTCTTCCAACTCAAGCAATTGCACTTTTCTTTTTTCACCGGCCAAATTCTTATCAAAGTTCAATAATTTCAAGGCCTACAAGGCTTTGTGCTCCAGTTTGACCGACAAATGGCAAGTCTTACCAAATACCAATTGAAAAGGAGTTAGCCCAATTGGAGCTTTATAAGAATTACGATACGCCCTCAAAGCTTCATCCATCTTTTGCGACCACTCTTTTTTTGAATTAGAAAAGGTTTTTTCAAGAATTCTCTTAATCTCACAGTTAGAGACTTCGGCTTGACCGTTCGCTTTTGGGTGATACGGCGTCGCCACTTTATGTGTTACACCGTAATGTTTCAAAACGTTTTCTAATGGTGCATTACAAAAGTGTGACCCTTCGTCACTAATTAACACACGGGGGCGTTCTAAAACGGGAAAAGATGTTTTTCTTCAAAAAATTTATTACCGTCTTAGCATCCGCCCGAGGTGAGGCAATTGCCTCAACCCACTTAGAAACATAGTCAACCGTAACAAGCAAATGTTCATTACCATATGAGGGTGGGAATGGTCCAACAAAGTCGATACCCCAACAATCAAATACTTCAACCTCTTGGATGTTTTGGAGAGGCATCTCGTCTCTCTTACCAATCCCACCACTTCTTTGGCAACTATCACAACTTTGTGCATGGGAATTTGCGTCTTTGAAAATAGTAGGTCAATAAAATCCTGAATGAAGGACTTTAATGGTCGTTCTTGCCCCATTGTAATGTCCGTCGTAAGGCGAGTTTTGACAATGCCAAAGAATACTTTGTGATTCATCGCTAGTAACACACCTCCTTAAAATGTTGTCACCACCAAATTTAAACAAATATGGGTCATCCCACACGTAATATTTAGCATCCCAGAGAAATTTCCTCTTTTAGTTCGAAGTTAGGTCGGGAGGCACAAAACCACTAGCCATATGGTTCGCAAAGTCCGCAAACCACGGCCTAACTTGAACTTTGAAAAGTTTTCCATCGGGAAACTCTTCCCGGATTTCCTTCTCGGAAGCAGTAACCTCCACATTAACTAAGCGAGATAAATGATCTGCCACCAAATTTTCCGATCCTTTCTTGTCTTTGATTTCAACATCAAATTCTTATCACAAGAGAATCCAACAGATGAGACTTTGCTTCAAATCCAGTTTGGTGAGCAAATATTTAATCGTCGAGTGGTCGGTATACACTATGACCTTAGAACCAATAAGATAGGACCTAAACTTTTCAAGCGCATACACTATCGCAAGTAATTCTTTTTCAGTGGTAGCATAGTTAATTTGAACCTCATTAAGAACTTTACTCGCGTAGTGTATCGCATGAAAAATTTTCTCTTTTCTTTGGCCCAATATCGCTCCGATTGCATAGTCGCTCGCATCACACGTGAGCTCAAAATTTAAATACCAATTTGGAGCGACTATAATTGGAGCGGTAACCAATTTTTCCTTCAAAATTTCAAAAGCTTGTAAAAAATCATCGGTTAAAAGAAATACCTGATCCTTAGCTAGAAAGTTACTCAAAGGCCTAGCTACCTTTGAGAAGTCTTTGATAAAGCGCCGATAGAAACCGGCGTGCCCTAGGAAGCTTCGGATTCCCTTCAAATTCACCGGAGGAGGCAACTTTTCAATCACTTCAACCTTAGCACGATCCACTTCAAGCTCTCTTGAAGAGAATTTATGGCCAAGCACTATCCCCTCGGTCACCATGAAGTGGCACTTCTCCCAATTAAGAACAAGATTTGTCTTTACACATCTTTCAAGAACCGTTTCCAAGTTGTCCAAGCATAAACCAAAGGAGCCACCAAATACGGAGAAATCGTCCATAAAAACTTCCATTGTTTTCTCGATAAGGCCGACAAAAATAGCTTGCACACATTGTTGGAAAGTCGCTGGTGCATTACACAACCCAAAGGGCATTTTTCGGTATGCGAAAATTCCAAAAGGACATGTGAAAGCCGTCTTTTCATGATTGGTCGGGTCAACCGCAATTTAGTTATACCCGAAATAGCCATCTAAGAAACAATAGTATTGTTGCCCAGAAAGTCTTTCTAACATTTGATCCATGAACGGGAGTGGAAAATAATCTTTTCGAGTTACGGTATTCAACCGCCTATAATCAATGCACATACGCCACCCCGTTGCCAGCTTCGTCGGGATCAACTTTTTTTTTTCATTTCGAATCACGGTAATGCCACCTTTCTTTGGAACCACATGTACGAGACTAACGCATGGGCTATCCGAAATTGGGTAAATCATTCCCGCATCCAACAACTTAACAACCTCCTTTCGAACAACTTCCTTCATAGTAGGATTTAAGCGGCGTTGAGGTTGAGCTACCGACTTAAAGTCCTCTTCCATTAAGATCTTATGCATGCAATAGGAAGGACTAATTCCTTTGAGATCGGAAAGAGTTCATCCCATGGCTTCTTGGTTCTTTTTCAAAACATCGATCAAATGGGATTCTTCATTCTTTGACAAAAGATTACTTATGATAGCCGACTTTGCTTCGGTCTCGTCGAGGAATGCATACTTCAAATTAGAAGGTAGAAATTTCAATTCAATAGGTGATTTTTCTTTAATAACCTCCTTCTTCAATACTTCCTCCTCAACTTCCCACGGATGTAACTCTTTTAGACTATCAAGTTCCCTTAGGAATTCATCAAGAGCTTGCGCTTCTTCAATATGTTTTGAAACTTCAAAAGTTTCCTCTTCGATCACATCAATTCAAAAGCTATCACGACTATCTTTGGAATGCTTCATGGCTTAGAATAGATCAAAAGTAACTTCTTTATTTTGTACCCTCACTTTCATTAAACCGTCGTCAACGTTAATCATCATGCGTGCGGTTTTCATGAACGGTCGACCAAGAATAAGAGGAGCACCATCATCCTCTTCCATATCAATCACAACGAAATCAACCGGGAAGAAGAATTTGTCATCTTTGACCAATACATCTTGGACTAACCCATGAGGATGGGTAGTCGACTTATCGGTCAATTGCAAAGTCATCTGGATGACCTTCATTTCAGTGTTGCCAAGCCTCTTCACAATAGACAATGGTATTAGATTAATGCTTGACCCCAAATCAATTAGCCCTTTTCCGACATAGACATCACCAATTGTAACTGGCAAAGTAACTCGTCCCGGGTCAACCTCTTTTCTCGGAAGCATCCTTTGAATGATGGCACTACAATTAGCATCTCGGACAATTGTCTCCGGTTTCGTGTACCTCCACTTTTTAGTAAGTATGTCTTTCATGAATTTGGAATACTTAGGCATTTGCTCCAAGGCTTCGGCAAACGGAATATTCACTTGAAGTTGTTTGAAAATATCCATGAACCGGGCGTAATGTTGTTCATTCTCCCTTTTAGATGGGGCATGCGGATATGGAAGATTTTGGATTGGAGTAGTGCCCACTACCTCATATCCTTTAGAAGCTATAGAATTCCTCTCTCTTTTCTTTTGTACTCCCTCCACCTTCACTTCATCACTCTTATTTTTTTCAACTTCCACACTTTCTTTATTTTCAACTTCAACTATTTTTTCATTCTTTTCAACTTCTTCCTCACTCCACTCCCCAACTTCACCATCAATTCCATCAACTATTTTTTTCTCCTCATCTTTTTTCTCATCCTCTCTTTTTTTACTCTCATCTCTTTTTTCACTCTCACTAATCAACTCCCTTCCACTTCTCTTTGTTATCGCTTTACAATTCTCTTTTGGATTCGTTTGCGTGTTCGCCGAAAAAGATGGTCAGGGTTGTTGTTCCACTAGTTGTTTAGCAAGTTGACCGACTTGAGTTTTGAGATTTTTGATTGCCGCATCGTTGCTCTTTTGATTAACCATTAACAATTGCATAAATTGTGTCAATGTCTCTTCTAGCTTTGAAGTCATGACCGGAGGTTGTTGAGGTTGGTAAGGATTTTGACGGCTAGAAGCACCACCCTCATAACCTTGGTTATGGTGATAGTTACCCCTTGGTTGGAACCCTTGATTCCCTTGAAAGTGTTGTTGTTGTTGATTTTTAGGATGTTGTTGATACGGTTGCTATTGTTGTTGCCTCGATTGGTAGTCTCGTTGGCTCGCCATGTAATTCACCTCTTCGAACCTGGAAGGTGGACAAAATCAGGTATCATGATCACCTTTGCAAAGCTCACAACAAGCTATTTGTTTAGCTTTTGAAGGCTCTTTCAACTCTTTAATTTGTTGAGTTAAGAGTTCAACTTGTTGTGAAATGAGTTTATTTTGGGCAAGAATAACATCGTTTGTCCCAAGTTCAAGCACTCCCAGTTTCTTCAAAGTGTTGCCTCAACTTTGACTTTGGCGGTTATTTAGAGCCATAAGGTTAATGATATATGTAGCTTCGGTGGCGCTTTTAGACAACAAAGAACCACCCGAGGTAGCATCCAATAAAGTCTTGCAATTTAGTTGAAGGCCGTTTTTGAAAATGTGGATTTGCGTCAATTCGTCAAAACCATGGCCTTTGCACTTTCAAAGCATGGATTTAAATCTTTCCCATGCCTCATTTAATGATTCGTTGGCTCCTTGCGAAAACACGGAGATAGTCGTTTTGGATTCCATGAACCGGTTGTGAGAGAAAAACCTTTCAATGAACTTCTCTTCCAACACGTTCCAATTCGTCATGATTGTCGGTGTTTGATCCAAGTACCAATCTTTGGCTTTGCCGAGAAAAGCGTGAGGAAAAAGTCTTTTGAACAACGGTAGCTCTTGAGCTTGATCAACTCCGGCCGCCAATGCTATCTCGTAAAATTTGGTGAGAAAAGCAAAGGGGTCTTCATGGTTCATTCCGGTGAATGGACTTCTGTATAGCAAGTTAAGAGTTCCCGTCTTCATCTTGGCTTGCCTTCCCGTATGGTTGGCAAACTGAGCAGTATTTCTTGGACTGTTGACACATGGTGTGGAAACGGGCGGTGGTGGCGGTGGATCCACCATAAGTGTGAAATGTGGTGGTGGTGGTGTAGAAGAACTTTCTCCTTGTTCTCGTCGTTGTCTAGCTTGTTGCCTCCTTCGTCTCGTTCTGCTATTCAGGCTCCTTGCGGTTCTTTCAAACTCAGGATCAAAAAGAAGTGGTCCTTAGGAATCTTCCCTCGCATAAAACGAAAGTTGCACACTAAACCAAACAAATTAACAAGCACAAGTCAAAAATTCAAAAGTTAAAAATTCAGCAACTATTGCGATGCTCGGAATATCAATTCACAATCCTCGGCAACGGCGCCATTTTGTTAGAAACAGAGTTAGAGTATCGGGGTTTGTTATCGCCCTCAGGGATTATGTGATATTGTCGTCGTTCGCCAGTTGTTAAGTTCTTAACTTTTAGTAACAAGGGGGTTTTGGTTTTCGGTAACGGTACCTTGCATAAAAAGTAAGAAATTGCGGTAAAAGTTTTGGTTTTACGATTTGAGAAAGATTGTCAAATTTAGGGTTCGACGATCACTTTGCATGCATATGTTCGATCAAACAAAACTTATAAACTCCATTAGATGATAAACACATTCACAATATCCTCCCAATGTGATTATTTCTAACACACATTATGGGTTCTTCTAATTTTGATCCATTGTTGATTTCTCACACAATCTATCAAAATGACAACTTTTAGGTTTGACATTTTAGTGAACAAATACATTCAAAACTATCTCTAGCTCAAGAACATAGATGGATGAAAACCTAGGTAAAGAGTTGGAAAACACCTTTCAATAATAAACTAACACAAAGAGTTATAAATAGAACAAGGTTTTCACCATATATTCATCATCAAAGAGTTTACAAATGAAGTTCAACCCATATGCATACAAAGCTTATGATCATCTACATCTAACCTTGACAAAAGAAGAGTTTAGCTACTCATTTCCATGGTAGCTTGCACAACAAGATTCGTGAGAAGGTTGATCAACATCGAGATCGAAGAATCGAGATTGGATAGGAATCCACCTTCCTTTTGGAAAATATTGTTAAGAGATGAAGAAATATGAGAGATTGGGTTTCTAGGGCCCAAAAATCACCTTTGGAGCAAAAACAAGTGAAAAGAAAGTAAAAGAAGATGTTTCTCAAAAAGTAGCCCATGCTACTTCTAGAAAAAGTGCTGAGCAGTCACGCTTGCTAGGCGACCAGAATGGTTCGCCTAGCGAACCTCAAAATATGTCTCCAGAATAGCCTGCGTCCAGAGAATTCAACCCATATCAGTTTGCTGATGTTTGCTAGGTGAACGATCCTTTGCTAGGCGAGCAACTCGCTGGTTCACTCGCCATAACGAATGCTGGTCAATTTGATTCTGGAAGTGTTCGCTAATTGCTCGCTAGTGCTTCGCCTAGCGAGTACTTTGCTACCTTCCTCGCCACAAGCGAATGCTGATCAATTTGATTCTGTCCAAGTCTGGGAGTGTTCGCTGGTAGCTCTACATGTGCTCGCCTAGTGAATGCTTCGCTGGCTCACTCGCCAGTGCTTCGCCTAGAGAGCTTACTTTTGCTTGCCTTCTTTCTTGATTCCTTTGCCATCTTTCTTGTGTCTACAACTTCTAATCTTTAATGCCTAATTACTGCACAATAACACACAAATCAAAGGTATCAAGAGTATTTCACATAATATTGCATATCAACAAAAGCAAGGGCGATTTTGAACACTTTCTTGACAAAAAGGAGTGAAAGATGCCCGCATTTGATAGCTCAAATAAGCACAATTTGGCATCTAACACAAACCAATCTCCATCTAAGTACTTTCTTCCAGAGTTTATTCTTTAGTGTTAAGTTTCCAGGAGAATACACATTAACCGCGTAATAAAACTTTCCTTTCCAGATTAGCTTTAAACCCAGAAACCCATCGCCTTTGAAATCGTACAAAGGTTCTACATCGTCCTCCTTCAAATGTTAATGATCCCTCCAAAAAGACCTGCTGATTTGAAAGCAGTCCAACCCACCTTCTCGTTACCTCAAAATTCTCACTAAATTATCATATACATATTGAAGTTTAGATTCTTGGATAAGGAACATATCATCCTTACCAGAGATGGTCTACTGCCATATTCTCCTTCTCTTAAGATTTTTTCCCCGCTATTTTTGATAGATCCGATGATCAATTTTTCATCTTGTTTGATGCCTTCATATCCTAATTTTTGCCTTTATCGTTTGCTTCCATCTCCTGTATTTTATTCTTATAGTATTTGCTTTTGTCTTTCTGAACAATCCCTAGGTTGGTTATAACCTTACAAACCTTTTCCCCAACCTTTGATTCCACATTATCCCATTATCTAACATTCCCTCTATGTACATCCGTATCGGATGTCGATTTGCAGCACAAAATAGAGCCACCCGAAAAGCACGACTCTTGATCCTTCGTATTTTTGAAGCAGCAAAAAAAAGAATTTGAATTGTGGGTCGTGATAGTGGATAAGAAGCTTTTCTCATCAAAGATTGCTAGTTACACTTGCTTTAGAATATCAGAAATGTTCTTAACCTTCTTTGGTCCCTTTGGGGAAAAAGTTGGCTTGGGGATACTTAGATCAACAAAGGGTCTAATTGTTAGACGATAAGCTTCAATCTAGATGAGAGGTGAATATATCACAAATTTAAAATCAAAGTTTTGGCAAAAATGGTTTTCAAAAATTTTATGGCACACAGCGGAAACAATCTGAATCGAATCGTCTAACCGAACCTCTATCAAAAAGCTCAGATATGCGTAAAGGTACATAATTGAATGATAATGAACACAAATTGTTCAACAATAATTAATCACATACAATTAAATACTAAGCTATATGTAGAGCTTATTTCTAATGATAAAAAATACACAAAAATACAAATGAGCAATTTATCTAACACTTTGTGTGCAATCGATATCGTTTGAAAAAATGATTTGTTTTATTGATTCAAAAACCAATCACAATCAACCGGATTATGATTCTATCAACAAAACCTAATTCAAAAATGTAATAAAAATAATCCCTAAACAAATTGATCAAAAAAATAATGGGTACATTTTTCCTCAATTCGAATTTGAATTGAGATACTTGCAATTAAACTTACTTTGCAAAAAGTGTATATACAAGAGATAAAGAAATCTAACCCTACTGTCATACCCTAAATTTTTCTCCACCTAATTCATCTGCATTCACTCATTTGTGTCTATTCAATTTCATTCATGATTCATTAGTATCTCATGACCATTACATTTGGTCATAGAGATCTTTCTATGCATAAGTTCAATAATCAAAGATTAAGTAACCCTATTTGCGTTGTTCTTGTTAAGTTTAATTTGTTCTCATCATGCACCATTAGAGACTCAGGAAGCTTAAGACTTGGACAGTTCATCAATTTTGGTTGGTCATATTTACTTGTAGTCATTTTTGAATATCTGTGATTCACTCATGCATACGCATATACCATGTCATTTGTACATTTGTTTTTTTTATTTCTATCATGCATTGACATCCATTTGGAATTTCTTTAATTGATAGTTAATCTTTAACTATACATTTTGGTATTTCAAATTCAAATAATTGTATTTCATTAGGATTTGCCTTTGGTTTTAGTCTAGTTAATAGGTTCTAGCAACAAAGTTTTGTGTGTTTGCTTAATAATAATAATAATAATAATAATAATAATAATAATAATAATAATAATAATAATAATAATAATAATAATAATAATAATAATAATAATAATAATAATAATAATAATATGAAATTTTTTATTTGAGTTAAGTAATAAGTCAAAATTCAAAGAAAAAAATAAAGTCATGACATTTTTGTTTACAAAATAATCTTCTCATTTATTTCTTACATCAAAGTTAAATACATTATTTTTACATTAAAAAACAAAATTACAAAAAAGAGTAGTTCCAAAAATATGGAATCCTCAAACTTGTAGCATCTTTGCCCTTCCACCTCTAATTTCATTAAGTATAGAATTTGTCATACACTCATAAAGACGGCGGTAGTAGCAATTAACAAATAGTGCTTATTTTGTATTGTTGTTCTGGTTTTATTTTATATATATATATATATATATATATATATATATATATATATATATATATATATATATATATATATATATATATATATATATATATATATATATATATATATATATATATATATATATATATATATATATATATATATATATATATATATATATATATATATATATATATATATATATATATATATATATATATATATATATATATATATATATATATATATATATATATATATATATATATATATATATATATATATATATATATATATATATATATATATATATATATATATATATATGCAAATGTAGAAACAACATATTTATCATGAACATAGAAAATAGAAAGTCAAAAACATAAAAGCACAAAAACAGATTATCATTTTTTTTTCAAGTATAGCAGATATTTTCACCAGTACGTTAGAAAAAATATGAACATCAAGAAAGTGAATCAGCCTCATCACTTTTCTTATAATACATCATTAAAGTAAAAAATAATAATAACAAGGATTTGGATATAAAATCAATATTGATTAACAACCATGAAGGGAGGGGGACGAAAATTACAACCAGGCACAAATTTGAAACAATTAGAATCAAAGTTTTCAAAGAAAAAAAACACAAAAAATTCCCACTGAGCACAAATCAATAATAATAGTCATTCACATACAAAAAGCAGAACTTAGGAGCAAACATCATCACCATTATTGTAGAATAGTGATTAAATCGAAAAGCACCCAAAGAACATCGCTGATAACTTCAACAGAATTCAAAGAAAAGAGAGAAATACATTTGAAACGAAGTAAAATTAGGCCACAAATCATAACATAGAGATTCATAAAAATACGAGTTAGAAGAGAGTGGAGCATACACTTGAATCTGTTTCGAAACCGACTTCTTATTATTAGTATCCCTTCATGAGCTTTCATTTTATTTCACTTTGGTTCAGAACAACGTTGGTAGATAGGTCTTGAATGTTTGTCTTTCTTTTAATTTCTGCATTTTACTTCATACAATATGTATGGTTTAAATTACGATTTCTATGATTATTGCTCGTGTTTGTGCGAACTAGAAGCTTTTATGGGAATGTTAGGGTTTGTAAATTTTATTTCCTTTTTTTAGTATATTGTTGATGTATTTGAACAGATTCACTCGGTCTTCGTTCTTTTTCGCGTGATATGCATCCATGGGAGCCTGGTTGTTGGTCTAGCCAAATTTGATTAGAGAGAAAAGTAGAGAAATAAGGATTATCGTTCGAGAAGAAGATACTAAAGGGTAGGCTTCAATATCGCTTTCGTTTAATGGGGTGTTTTATTTCTTCTTGCTTCTCTTTTGTTTGTCTCGGAGCGGTGATGATTTTTTGGAAAATATTAAAAGCATGCATGGATTAGGTTTTAATTACCTTCCTTCTTTTGTGTGACTTGAACCGGGTCGGTTGAGGCCCAGTATGAACCTAATGACCCACGTTCAAACCGCCTCCCATATGTGACTTGAGTCATACCATTGCATTTCCATCACCACCCTCCCCCATGGGCTTACACCCTCTAGCCCATTAGCTCTATTTTAAATTTATTTCAATTTGTTTTGCCATTAGAACAAAAGGGTGTTGTATAATAAAAAAGGATAAGATATCATTTTATCAAATGAATATAAAAATATTGAGTTTATACAATAATAATAATAATAATAATAATAATAATAATAATAATAATAATAATAGTAATAATAGTAGTAGTAATATTAATAATAATAATAATAATAATAATAATAATAATAATAATAATAATAATAATAATAATAATAATAATACTTTGTTTTTATCTTATGTTTTTTTTTCTTTCTTTGTTTTTCCTTTAAATTAAAATAGAATAAGAGAGTCTTAATATAGAATTGTTTTATTTCATTTATTTTTGTTATAAAAGGAAAAAAAATAACTAATAAGTAATAATAGTATTTTATTTTAAATTTAATTTTCCATGCCTCCCAAAGTCCTTTTAAGGGTTATGCTTAGAAATCAACTTGGGTGTTTGGATCATTTGATTAAAAGTTTGTATGCTATTTGCTTAATTGTGTGATTTAATTTTGCATTGGACTCTTAATTTGTAAAACAAGGATGAGGTGCACAAATAAAAATCAATCCTTCAAGATAAGTTTCAAGCACTTAAGATCAAGCTAATCTCTCCAAAGCATTACTACTTTCAAACCATTTTCAAAATCAAATCAAACACAATGTTAAAATATTTTTTTAAAAAAAATACGAAAGAAGAGGACCATTCGAATCTAGCATTCCGGTGAGAATCCTTGAATGATCGGTCCCGAGCCATGCGTATTGGGTTAAACTTTCATTCTTTTCTTTCGTTCTTAAAACATCTTAATCAACTTGAACACATAAGGGTCGTTGGGATCCAACATTCTGGCATAACTCTTTGTACAATTAATTCTTACCAAGCGTTTGTTGTCCATCAAACAATTTTTAAAATAATCTTGAATGAAAAAGGACCGTTGGAATCTAGCATTCCGGTGGAACCCCGAATGTTTGATCTTGAGGCTTAAGTCTCATTCTCATCAAACGTTCGTTATTCACTCATAAAATACATCCAACCAATCAAACTTTTTTTTCTCGCCTCCGTGTGATCTCAAAAACTTTTTATAAACGAAATACATCTTGTCTTAAAATAATGCAAATCCATTCTTCATCCACAATCATTGAGTTGAGATAAATGATGTTTTTCCGTGAATGTTGACTCACAAATCAATTCAATGTGATGCAAACGCTCACTCCTCACCTATTTTGGGCAAAACAATATTTTATGTCGATTAATACAAGATAACTTTCGCTAAAATCAACCAATAAACAAACTTTTTTTTACCTAGAACTACGTATGCCTTGAATTCTCTATTGCACCTGGAGATACGTAAGAGCAGGATTCTGAAATATTTCAGGCCTCTAAGTAATAAAAATCTTTCTAGGTCTTTTCTCTTTAATAAAAAATCTAAAAATATTTACCCTCTCTCTCTCTCTCTCTCTCTCTCTCTCTCTCTCTCTCTCTCTCTCTCTCTCTCTCTCTCTCTCTCTCTCTCTCTCTTCATTCAAATAAATAAAAGATTAGAAACTAATGTAAGCTAACGTTCATTCGACTCTAGCTAATTAGTTCCAGTTGAGAACAACAGACACAAGGGGTGTTAATACTTTCCCCTTGCCTAACCAACTCTCGAACCTTGGTATTGGTTGTGATGACCATATCGTATCCTTTCTTTTAAGGATTTTATTGATATTTTCCCTTTCCCTCTTTGGGAATAAATAAAGATTGGTGGTGACTCTGTTAAATCCATCCCACAAGCGTGCAATCATGCTTCATGAGGTTGTGTTCTCATTTTTTGTGGTACGATAGATGGCAACTATGCTGGGGACTCTTCCATCCCTAAGTGAGTCAGCCCTAGTTTAGTTAGGTTTCCATATGTGTGTTAGTTTTGTTTGTTTTCTCTTCTTTGTTATATATATATTTGTGTGTGTGTGTGTGTGTGTGTGCGCGTGTGTGTGTTTGTGTGTGTGGGGGGGCTATGGGTTTTGATATCATGAATGAAGCTCTACGCCCGAGCTTTGGAAAAAGAAGAGAGAACACATGGTTTAGATTTGGAAGTTGTGTAGTGTTAATCCCTAAGGGTCACTCCTTGCATTCCAAGCATGAAGATTCCTCTAGAGTAGACCGATTTGTAAATCTCATTATAAGACAACTAGTCTGCCGCATGACGCTAATTTATGAAGGGTCGCTGACTCTAAAAACCCCTTTTAGAACTAATTTTTCTTTGGTGGTTGCGTAATGTTAAACTCCAAGGGTCTCTCCTTGTTGCACCTAACATGAAAATCCCACTCAGAAGAGACCTTTTTGTCACTCTTGTCATAAGGCGGCTAGCCTGTTGCACGACGTAGATACGACTAAGGTCCATAAATTTAGGAACCCTGCCCAAAATATAGAAATCATCTTGTGAGTGGGTTTATAGGTAGCCAGCCTAGAACTATCTGTTAAGAAGCCTACAAAATAGGGAGGTAAGTTACACATCTTAACCCAAACCCAAGTACCATGGATTCATGTTCTTCTGCATAACATGATGACACTCATACAAATTTTGTTTTCAAGGAATGTTTGTAACGAACGGTTGTTAGCACAAAAATTTTGTAATGGGTTCAGACAAAAGAAAACCATTACCACTTAAAGCAAAAATGCCAAAAATTTCTAACATTTTGGGACTTTTTCGTGCTTTAGAGTTGCTTTGCAAGGAATGTTTGGTAACATCTTGGACCTCCTCACAGTAGATGTTAAAAAACCTGCCATTACCACCTTATCCCAATTCTATGATCTTCCACTTCAAAACTTCATGTTCCAAGACTTTCAATTGACTCCGACCTTGGAAGAATTTTATACACTTTTAAATTTTATTTTTCTATGAAAGGAAGGACACCACACAATAGGATTGTTCAGATACCCGAGGTAGAGAAGTTAGCTCGTGTACCTCACATCCACATCTCTAATGCATTGGATAATTGGAAGAAAATGGAGAACCTCTCTGGTTTTTGGAAGGCTTATCTAGAAGAAGAGGTTGAAAGTTTGTTTTTGGCATGTCATTGGGATGCATTAGCAAACATATTAGCTCTTCTCATATATGGGCTAGTATTGTTTCAAACCCATGAAGGTTTCATAGACTCGACTGCCATTGGCGTCTTTTGGCCCATTTAGAAGGAAAAACAAAGTCTAGTCCCTCCACTCCTAGCAGCCATTTTTCGTACCTTGCATACTCGTCATGAGAAAAGGAATGAAACATTGATATGATGTCTTCCTTTACTCTATAATTGGCTCACCTCATGTATGTTCAAGTCTAATGCTCATATCAGTGAAATGTCCAATGGGAATTGGGCTAAGTTTCTGGTGTCTTTATCTAGTAAGGATAACCCTTGGCATTGTTACAAGCTGAACGTCAAGGAAATCATTGTCAGTTGTGGAAGCTTCCAAAATATACCACTAATAAGTTGTAAAGGTTGCATAAGCTACAACCCTATGTTAGCTCTGCGATAATTTGGATAACCTATGCATGGGAAGCCTGCTGATAAAGAGTTAGAAGAAATGGTTTTTAATGATATAGGAGTCAATGATCAAGCCCTACTCCATAAGATCATCGGGTCTTAGGAGAAGGTTCATACTAAGGGAACAGAGTTATCAAAGAGGAATGATATAGCAAGAATACCTTATCAGTAATGGGTCTTGGAAAGGGTCAAGGTTGTGAAGCTCTCGTTCTTTATAGAAGTTCTTCCAAGGTCTACTTCGCCTGAACCTATACTTGTTTCTATTGAAGAGTTAGAAGAGCTTAGAGCTATGATGGCTAGGCTTGGGAAGGAAAAAAAAGATCTATAATTTGAACTCAACAAGACAACTGGAGAAAACATGCTCCTCAAAAGGAAGAGCAACCAAAGGAAGGAACTTTTGGAGGAAAGCCAAAAGAAGAACAAAGTTAAGCAAGATCTCAAGGAAATAGTTTTGGAATTCTTAGATCAAGATGGTAATGGATTGGATTCAGTTCATGACCATTTAGATAAAGCTACAAGAGGACAAGAATGGAAGTACTGGTGGAACTTAGGTACCTAGCAAAAGAAGGAAGTGAGAGAGAAACTTGAGGCCCAAATCAAAGAGCTAAAAGAGCTTCTCTGAAAATCTGAAGTTGAAGTAGAGCATGAGCGTCGCCTAAAATGGAAAGCATCGAAAGCTTTTGAAATCAATCCTACAACATGGAAAAATAAATGTGATGAGCTGGAAACTAGCAAAGAGCTAGTGAATCATTGGAAAACATAATATGACACTCTAAAAAGCTAGAGTATGGGTACTTATGAGAAGAAGCATTTGAATGAAATGTTGGATACTTATGAGTACACCATCAAATTCCTTCAACCTACTGCAATCACGTACCATGACAAATTGGCATGCTTGATAAAGTTCTGCAATGAGATAGTCAGAGAAATGCCTTTAAGGTTAGAAGTGGCCTTGGAAGACATGGATGAGGATAATACTCACCCCTTCCACTATATATTTCATTTTTCTTTGCAAGAGATGATGTGGAGATTCAAAGACAAGTTGAAGGAACTCCAAGAATGTCAAGATAAGAAGACATTTTTAGTGTTGTTTCTTACTATTCATGTACTTGATTTCCAATTGTTGTATTTTGGCTCAGTTCTTTTTATTCACTTGTACTCAGTACTCTTGCTTATATTGAATGAATAAGTGTTTTTCTTTTAACTTTTCCTTTTTGACGTGCTCATATTACTCGCAAAATATGTGCTAACAACTGTAAAGTTCGTAAGGATCATGGAAAAGAAAAAAAACAAACATCAAAATTCATTAAAAAATTGCAACCATTCATATACCATTATGTTTTCATTCATAAGCATGCATATCATTTTCCAAAAAAAACTCTCATCCATCCTTTTCCATAACCAGCAAGGTGATTCCCGACATGCGTTTAGAACAAAGAGCCATGTCTCAAGAAATGATTGACGAGCTAAGGAAAGACCAAGAAGCATTGAAACAAGAATTCAGTCTTTTGAAGAACCAAATGGTATGGGTCTTGGAAACCCTAAAATCCTATTGAAAAAAGAAGGTCACCTTGTTCCATTAATATAGCAAAGGGAGTTACTGCTTCATACCCATCTAGTGTAACCCACGTCAAAGGCAATCTCATATGGAAACTCCTTATTTTCCATCACATGGCCCTCCTTCAGTATGTCATCTTCAACCTTTGACTGCCAAATTGGCACATCAACATCCTTTGGCTACTCCTCTTTAAGATCCCCGAAGTCAGATTTGGCACAAGAGTCAGAATCAGAACAAGAGGAATAAAGCTCACGATGTTCCGATTCTTGTGCCACTTAGTAAGCTCTATCTACAATTGATAACTCCTCGAGCTCTCACGCATATGCCAATGTAATAACCACCAATGTATAATCCAAATGTGAATTCTATAAAGGGGTCAAAGGACATGATCTAGATACTTGTTTTGAGTTGGGAGCCTTGGTATGATACTTGATCAACAACAAGAGTTTAGTCTTCGAAGAAGACCATCTAAAGGTCGAATGCAGACCATAATGGAACAATGGGAAACTCTATAGAGTAATGCAAGAGTTTTAAGCCCAAGCTACAAAGGTCGATAAACATAAAGTCACCAACACTCAAGAGAGAAGGCTCAAGTGCATATGCTTTGATTTCTAAGCCAGATAATGAGAAAGGAAAGGGACTTCTACAACCCTTTAAGATCTTCTACCACAAGGAAAAGGTCAAAGTATGGGTAATAGGAAATCGTTGTTTTTTTACGAGAGCATTAAGATACCGCTTTGGAATTCCAATGTCACAACCCACAGCAAAAGAAGTAAAGATATGGTGGGAGATAGATTAGAAGAGGATGAACCCAATGATGGTGATAAAGAAAAAGAATTTGAAGATCGTCAGGTCATTTGACAAGCTTGTTGGCCACAATGCATTAGTCAATCGGAACCGTAATAAGAGGAAAAGAGATAATTTCAAACCGATCCCCATGAGTTACAGTCAGCTATTCCTGTTTCTAATTTAGAAGGGTCTGATTGTCACTAGGTCTTTCCCCCGATGCTAAAACCATACCCCCAGGGTATGACCCTAATAGGCATTGTGATTTCCACGAGGGAGAACTATGGCATTTGTTAGAAGGATGTTATGCTCTAAAATAAATGTTTGTGAGCTAGTTGATAGCAAGGTTTTATGCTTCAAAGGTGTGGGACCGAATGTTGGAATCAAACCTCTCCCAAGACATAGAAAGTGAAGCGTACATCAAGTTTAAAGAAGTTGATTCCCTAGCAATCATTTGGCTATTTTAGCATTTCCTTTTGTAATTTATTTGCATATTGATTGTTCATTTTCTTTTAAGCATTGTTGTTTTCTTTAAATTGGTAAGACTAATGAAATGTTTATGCATCTTTTGAATCAATCCATTCGTATTCACTCATTTCCTTTCATTTTTATGTTAAAAAATAAAAATAAAATTCTCCCATTGGTTAAATACATATGTTAAGCTTAGATGATTATTCTTTGACAACCATCCATCATAAATACTTGGTTAAGTCCTTGGTGTTGAGGAATCAAAACCTCCCTAAAAATCCTTCATAAACTCCCAATCTGCATAGAGTCAACATTTGCATATCATGAATAAAAGCATAATCCAACTATGCATAGCCCAAAGAGTTCTTTATGCTCATTTTGCATTGACTCAGGTCTCGTTGTTGATCTCCATCCCTTGGCCCAAAAGACCAATTGTTGTTGGCACTATGTCCAAAGTCCAATTATCATTGGCATCTTTTGAAGTCCAGTTGTCACTAGTGTCGTTTCAAAGTTCAATTGTTATTGGCTTTCAAAATCCCATTATCGTTAGTACTTAACTAAAGTCCGATAGTAACTGAAACTTTGTTCTTAAAGTCCAATTGTTGTTGACTTTCTCTAAAAAAAAGTCTGGTCATAACTGGTACCCCGTTTGCAAATCCGGACATAATTGGTACCTGAAGTTTGGTTGTTGCCAACATCATTTAAAGTCCAATAGTAGTTGGCACTCTATTCTTAAATTTCAGTTGTTGTTGGCTTTCTCTAAAAATCTAGTTATAACTGGCATTCCGTTTGCAAATCCAATTGTAATTAGTACTTGAAGTCTGGTTATCGCCAATGTCATACCCTAAAATTTGACCCCCTCATTTTAATTATTTTTGGTCATCTAACTGCATTTTCACTTTGTATCATCTGCATATTATATCATATATTTTATCATGAATATTGTTTGAATTACCAGTCAGAATGAACGTGTTAAATTTTCAAGCGTTTTGGTCAAACTAAAAGGAAACAGTGCGAAAATTCGGTGTACGAGTAGTTTTTTAAATCGAATTTGCAGATGTCAATTCTTAATCTATTTTTCGAGTACTTTAACTTGGTGTGCTTATTTTATTTTATTTTCCAGCTATTTTTCGGTCGCTTTTCTGACCCGTCTGAGCCTTTTTACCGTGTAAAATCAATTTCAAAATTAGAAAAAATGTTGTATTTTTTAAATACGTATATTTTTTGCTGATCGTTTTGTTGTGTTCATTTTATTTTTCAGGACACCTCGATACAGACAGTTTTTATCATATTTTTTACTGGTTTCGGTTCCAATTTTAATTAATTTTATTTTTTATTAATTAGTATTATAATAAACTTAATTTTTATTAGTTTTTTTTATTATTGATTTATTGATTATATTATTTGGGTATTATTTATGTAAACTTGTTTCACATATTTTACATTTTTGTACCACTTTCATTTTCATCTCACAACTCACGCCCCACCTTTCTTATTTTTCTCTGCTACTTTGCTCCACTTCGCAAACTACACATCACCACTTCATATATTCTATCACATACACTTCATACTTCTCACTTCAATTTTAACCAAATAGCACACAAATATAACTAACTATTATCATCATTATTTTTATTGATTCATCATCGTCTAAACCACACTTTCAAAATTCAAATTCAAGTATTCAAAACACATGTTCAACATTCAAAATTCATCATCACCATTATTATGATTTTATTCACAAAATTTTCTAACTTCATCATTTCTTAAGTTAAAATTTCAAATTTCATCATTTCATTATTTCACAAATTCAATTCAATCATCATTTTTTGACCTCATTTTTCTTCATTCAAATTTAAAGATGCTTACTTAATCCATATTTTTCAAACTCTTACATCATTATTGTACACAATTTTCTTCATTAGCTTCACTTTTAAGCTATCTATTTTCCTATAAATAGCACACATATTTCTCATTACAAACCACACCAAAACAATTTCTTCACTAGCTTCACTTTTATGTTTTTATCTCATGATGTTTTCCTATGAATGTTTATATCTTTCCACGATGTCTTCCCATGTTTGTTTTCATTTATTCCATGATGTTTTGCCACGTATGCATGTTCCCCTAGGATCACTTAGTTTAAACTTAATTTTCGATTAGGTTTGAAGTAAGACAGACATTAGGATGTTCACCCATGCATGATAACATTAGGGTAGAATTTCCCTTCAAAATTCAACCTTAGGTTCATTTTTGCTTGACAACATTATGTTAGATTTCCTCTCTTCTCAAATCTTCTCTCTCATCTCTGTGCGATTAAAACTTTCCTTTCTGTAGTTCACGCCACGTAGGGGTGTATTACGACCGCTGTGATTTCTCAAGATCCCGTTGAGAATATGTAGGCATAAGATTGAAAAATCTTAGCGAGCAACCTTTTCATTTTTCCTATCTCTCTTTACCTTCAATGTTTTCCCGGATATTCATATTCATTCTTTTCATATCTCTTATCAAATCTTTTCTCTCGTCTCCATGCGATCAAGATCTTCTCTTTACATCCGATGCTTTCTCGGATATTCCTCTTGTACCTTCTTTTTTCATCCGATGTTTTCCCGAATATTCATATCTTCACCTTCACTTCCTATTCGACGTTTTCCCAGATATTCATATCTGCAGCCTCCTCTTGAGCTTCATACAAGCATCATATCCATAGTGTTAGACTATGGCACGGATCTAGAAGGGGGGTTGAATAGATCCCCAATTAAAATTTGAGTCGGCGCTACCAATTTAAAATTGGTTTTAAAAATGTCTTAAGTGCGGAAGCGGCCGAGGAAAATATAGTCTAAAACGAACGGTTATTGGAAAACCGGATATGCGTAAGCCTTTGGATTTATGACAATTTGGAAAATAGAATCACAACACTAATCACACTTATCAATTATCTACTTCAGTTGTAAGGATTCCTAGTTCCAATGATACAAAGAGCAAACCAAAACTAGATACACAAGTAAGACAATTTTGGTTCAAGCAATATGTCAAACACTTGGTGTGCAAAACACTCAAAGTGATATTTATGTTGAGTAAGTGATTCCAACTAGCCTAGTACAATGTCTTGTTGTACTTTGGAGTCAAAAACAGAGTTTTAATCTCTTACTCAATTGATATCACAATTTTGACAATAGAGCTTATACAAAAATCACTTATTTTGAGCTATAACGTAAATGCTGAAAAATAGAGAAGACAAGTATTTGGTGAGGCAGTTCCCCCGTCGTCCTCGCTTCGGGGTACGTCTGCCCTCAATTCTAAAATTAGAATTGAGATAGATTTTATAGATATCACCTGTTGAATGTAACAGTTTATACAAGGATTGAGCAGCAAATATACAACAGAAATCTCAATATGTTGAAAATTGCTTTCACTCCTTGCCCCTTGATTCAAGATGAATCAAGTCCTCCAATTTGTGTTGATGGACCTCCGACTCCAGCCACCTTATTGAATCACACGTTGTTGTTCAAACCTTCGGCTCCGGCTGATCTCAACAGCAACAAATCGACCCCGAGATCTTCCCTTCAAAAACACCGAATCCGCTACTAGACTTGTGAAGAACACCTCTTCACAATCACCTTCGCTCAGTTGACCCTTGATGAAGAATCTCGTCCAAAAACCCCCAAAATTCAAACCAATCTTGGAGGGTAAAATCCCAACGGTTTTATTCAAGAAAGAACCTGTCACAAGCTTCAACCCAAAATTGATTCTCCAATCTAAGCTTCGAACCTTATCACCTTGAATCTCTCACAAATGCATTTCAAAAATGATTGTGTGTAATTGAAATGTTGTGAGATGTTGAAGATGAAGATGATGAATCTTGGACACCTATTTCACTCTTTCTTGTTTTTGAACACATGAATCAAAAGAATATCAAATGTTAAAAGGACACAAGTGGTTAAACAAGTGTATATAGTGCCAACACAATTCTAGACATAACAGTATTTCAAATATAAGAGGGAAGCATTTAAAAACAGATTTTCCACGCGAACGATCGACCACAGCAGGTCTGTGCGTTGACGCATGGCCTGTGTTGTTTGGAAATCTGGAAAATTCATCAGTATGCGTCGACCATACAGTCGGCGTGCGGTGACCCGTTGAAACCTATTTCCATTATGCGCCAACCCTATGGTCGACTCATGCCTTTACGCGCTGACCCGTTGGAAAGTTATTCTTTCATGTGCCGACCCTATGGTAGACTCATTGCCTTGTGCGCTGACTAGTGGAGAATTGTTCTGATGCATGCGCCGATCCTATGGTCGACTCATGCCCTGCAAACCTGCAAAAATTCATCAGTTTGTGGTATTTCATGCCTTTGGTCATGATTGCATTTTATCTACACATAGTATATTCATTAAAGCAGTTTTAAGACAAATATAAAAGGATATGGTGGGTGATACGTTGCATCTGTTTTAGTAGATCTGGAGTTCATAATTTCCAATCTATCCAGGGAATTTGTCATCATCGAAACCTATATTAACCAATGGCTTGCAGACTTGTGTGATGTGTGGCGATTTGCCTCCACACATAGCCTCCTCTTGGACTTCATACAAGGACCCTCAGACTTTTTAAAAGCATCACAAATAATAGATCCTCCCTTTACAACCTTTAATCTCTTCACTTTTTCAATTAATCCTCACAAGTTTTGCTTTCAAGTTTTTCCCTTTTGTTGTATTGGTTCTTAAAAACCCAACAACTTGTAGTCCTCGAGCTATAAATTTCCTTTTAGTCTTTTCCATATTTCCGAACTACAAACACTCTGATTTCTCTTTTGAGAATACGTAGGCACAAGGCTTCGACCCTTGGTGAGTACTCTTTTTTCTTTTTCATCCTCTTTTCCATTTTTTTTTACAAATTCCCTCTTTTAATATATTTTACAAAAATAACAAAAACATTTCTCACTCACTTCATCTCTCTGTCATACCCTAATTTTTTATTCTAAGATTTTGTTTTGCATCATCTGCATAATATAGCATGCACTTCATCTTGCATAGTGTCATAAATGTCAGTCAGAATAAATTTGTTGGATTTACAGACAAACCGGTCTAAATTTATTTCAAAATCTGACCAAACGCTGTATTTTTCCAATATGTTTATTTCGCGCTGAATATTTTGGTGTGTTCGTTTTATTTTTTCAAACACTTTTTTGCCCGACTTTTTATTTCTTTTTTAATCATTTTTATTTAAATAATCATTTAATTTATTTAAATTTAATTAGATATTTATGGAAATTTTTATTTTTATTAATTTTATTTTTATTTTTTTTATTAATATTTTCTTTTTAAAAAACATAAAAGCATAATTTTTAATTCTTTTTAT